>LBNU01007409.1:146205-156280 GCA_014162995.1 Artemisia annua
AACTGCAGTTCTTTCAAAGACACAAAGAACAGGGACTAAATGTGAAGATTTGAAACTTATGATAACCTATATCAACCCAAATAAATCCGTTTGTTTTCTTCTCATCACCCAACACACACACAAACACACGCTGCCATTTTTTTCCCCACGATTCTGATTGTTTTTCTTGCAAAGATTTCCAGTTAATTGTAAGTTTAATCCATTAAATTTCATCTTCTCATAATCTTACATGAAAATCTGTTTGAAAATTACAATTAGGGCTCGAATTAATTGGGTGTTTTTGGTATGCGTGATTTTGATGCAATTAAATATCATAAGCCGTGTGGGTAGGTATTAAGGAGTTATGTAATAACTTTCGTTGGGTTTATGACTCGTTGGTTTAGTGTTTATGACGTGATTAAGGTCTTTTGATCTCGAGTCCCATGTTTGCCAATTGTGGTCTTGAGTTTGAATGGTAGAGTTATGTTTAGGTGATAAATGTGACCAATATTGAATGTTCTAAATCTCATTTAGTGTAAACAAGGCCTGTGAAACGGTTTTTTTTTGTCCAAACATGTTATAATTGCGAGTATGAGATTTTTCATACAAATTGCGAGTATGAATTTTCTTAATACTTTGCGAGTATGACAGACAAAACTTTGCGAGTATGACAGAAATTTCATGTTTTGCGAGTATGACAGAAATTTCATGTTTTGCGAGTATGAGAGAAACTTTGTTCTTTGCGAGTATGAAACGATAAAAGATTGCGAGTATGAGTCTAAACATGTTTTGCGAGTATGACAGACAAAACTTTGCGAGTATGAAACTTTAGAAAGCTTTGCGAGTATGACAGAAATTTCATGTTTTGCGAGTATGACAGAAACTTTTTCTCATTGCGAGTATGATCTTGTTTGAAGTTTGCGAGTATGTGAGTCATGTCCATTTTGCGAGTATGAGTATAGATATTGATTGCGAGTATGAGAGGTCTTAACTTTGCGAGTATGAATTGTCTTACTGTTTGCGAGTATGAGGCTATTATTTGCATTGCGAGTATGAGTCTTAAGAGTTTGCGAGTATGAGCTTTAAAAGTTTGCGAGTATGAGTTATTTCCTGTTTGCGAGTATGGTTGATAATAGATTGCGAGTATGGTTCATTCTTTTGCTAGTATGGGTTTTGATTATTTGCTGAGATATTTGCTAATATGGGATAGTGTATTTTGCAAGTTTAGTGTACAGTTTGTGTGTATGATAGCGTACATGGTCTGATTGTGTGATAACTTGTAATATGTGCTATCTGTTGGGTGTATTCATGCTTGCTATAACTGACTTTCACTCCGAGTAAGGAGAAGGGACTAGAACCATCACCGTATGGGTTCTATTTTGTCACTTTTATGAAAAGAAACTCTGCCGAAATTTTTCAAAATATAGCAAGTATGGAGATTGTTTGGTTCGAGTCATATGTGATGTGCAAAAGTTACTAGTGGATGTAGGATGATTAACTAACGATGACCTTTTCCACATGTACGTTGTTGCTTGTGTTGTTTTATCTCAGGCACAAATATGTCTCGTACACCAACACCCAGACACGAGCTGATTCACGGAGATGAAAGAGATATTGGAAAATCAAACTTGAAGGTGGATTTCTAGAAAGCAAACTGGCCATGAACACCCATCACTTGAATTCCTTCAATTCTTCTGGGGATTTGTGAAGAATGCAAGTCTTGACTATGCACAACTCATCTGGGAAGACATGATCTTTCAATCTGCACAAGTCCAAAGAGTAACTGATAAGAAAATACCATTCTATCGGTTCACCAAACTCATCATTCAACACTTCATGAAGAAATACTCCGACATTGATTCCAGAACTGATGACAAACAACATCAACCCAACATGGATCAAATGTTCACGTCTGCTCGAATTCAACCAACTAACACCACCGTGCAAGGAATGAGAATTCCTGATAGGTTGCTTTCTTCTAATATTCGAAAAACAAGTGCTTATAAAGTATACGATGCTGCTGAAAGGAACCAAAAGGTTGGAGTGAAAACGTCAACAACCAAAAGGATGGTTTCTAAAGAAACAGGAAAAAAGTTCCCTATGCCCAAGAGTAGAACCAAGAAAGTCACACGTCAACATAAAGAAAAACTCACACTTTATGATGAACCTGATGAACCAGTTCTCAAAGATGTTGCAGCAGAAACTGGTAAAAAGAAGAAAGAATGGAAAGGGAAAGAAAAAGAGTCTCCTGTGAAAGCTGCAAGTCCACCTCTAACTGAAGCTGAAGATGCCAAAATATTGAAGCGTGCAATGAAGGAGAACAAACGGATTGAGGAAGAAAGATTGGCTAAATTGAGAAGGAAAGGTCAAGGCTCAAGCTCTAGAGCAGACACCCCTCCAGAGAAACATGAGGAATCCGGTTCTCGCACTTTATCAGAATCACACCACAGTGACACTGCTTCATATAAAGCCGAACAGTCTTCTAGTTCAGCTACAAAATCTAGTGATGGTCATGAAGCTGATCAAGAATAGGAAGAGAGCAGTGATGAACGGGTAAAAGTTTCTGATGATGAAGAAGATCAGCAATCAGAGAATGCAGAAAGTGATGATGAAGAAAAAGTTCAGCAATCTGAAAACGATGATAGCAATGATGAAGAAGAGGAAAAGAAATCAGACGAGGATGAAAGTGAAAAGAATTCTGAAGATGAGGAAAGTGAACATGAAGCAAGTGACAATGATGAAAAGAACAAAGAAGAGGAATCGGATGACGACAGCACCAAGAAAGTCAACGATTACCAGATTGTTCCTATCAGTGCTCCAACTCAAACACAACCTGAACCCTCAACTCAAACTCAACCATCACAACAAGAACCACCTTCTTCACAAACATCCCAAGGTCCAGGTCCACTGAAAATGCTAAACAAAACTATTTCAAGGCTTAAGGAGCAACTTGACAAACAGAAGCTACAGTTGGAGAAACTCGAAGGTCATGGCATTGATGAAGCAGTCAAGGAAAGAGTGCCAAGAGAAGTCGAAAAGTATGTTCGTGACAACCTCCCGGGAACACTAGAAGACCTTGTCAAAAGGAATCTGAAGGAGATAGTATCACAAACTTTACAGACTACTCCCCTGACCATTCAACCCGTACCAGCCAAACCAACTGTTGATGAGCTTAAAGGTCAACTCCTGGAAGCAATAGTTAATGACCCGGATGAGGTAGAACTCCGAAAAGCTCTGATCAAATCAATGAAGAAAGCTTCTGAAAAGGATACTCCTTGCCAACCTACTAAACAGCCAAAGAGACGCCGAGATGACACAGATCCAGATGATCAGCCACCTAAAGGAAAGAGAAAGCAATCACATGGATCATCATCATCTCGACCTCCAACAGGAAAGAAAGCAGATACGGGTAAAGAAACTTCAAAGAGGCAGTCTTCGAGTGATGTTCAGATGGATGATACTGAGGTTCAGACTGAGATGGAAGCACCAATGGAGGATGTACAGTTTGAAGATGTTCAGTTTGAAGATGTCCACATACCAACCAACGTCAACGAACCACCAAAGGATGCACAAGCACTTCCTGCTCCTGAATGGATTGATCCAGCAGCTCCTTCGTACAATTGGTTTGATGACATGGTTGACGCTTACCCTGATGTTCCTGAGACCGAAGCGCCAATTGAGGGATCGATTATTGGGTTCACAAAAAGACTGAAGAGAGTAATGAAAATCCAAAGACTTCAATTGTCAGATCTGATGCAAATTCGAAAGGCAGGATTCACAGAGTTCAAAACTTGCACTACGAATGAGATCGAGTTCGAATACAACGTTGAAGAAGTGGCTCGTGCATTGTCAGAAAACATAACTTGGGAAGCGAGGCCAGCATGGGATAGACTCACTACAGCTTCAGAAGATCTGAAATTTCAAGATTTTACACAACCGCTGCCTCTTCTCGGTACTCCAGCATATCCGAGAATCCCAAAAGAATATTTCTTCAACAAAGATTTGAAGTACTTGATCCATGGCAACTCTGATCCTGATCATCGATATGCTTCATCTCTCACAAAGTTCAAGGCCGCTTCGTATCATATTAACAACTTACATGAGCAAATGAACGGTTTGTATTGTTCAACGGTCTCCAAGTACAATGATGAAGCTGCATTGGGTACACTTCACTGGCCTGAGATGAGAAAATGGTTTCATAAATGGAAACTGGCATCCTGCAAGACAAAGGGCTCAGTTTACCGTGAAGACCGGATTCTCGCCATCACTGACATCCCTGAGACTGATAAAAGATACGGCTACAACTTTCTCGAAAAGATTGTGGTTCGTCGAAGTGATGACAAGATGTACTCATTTAGCGAAGCAGATTTTCACAGATTGAACCCAAATGACATTGAGGACATGTATGTTCTTAAACTTCAAGGAAGAGTTCAGAATCTGCTCGGCAGTCTTCAGTATGACTTCATCAACTCTCTACTTCTCTTCGTTCGTCAAAGAATCATCAAAGCAAGAGTTGAAGACGTTCAGTTGGGAGCCGAAAGCTATCAAACCGGTCTCAATCTCACAGCACCTGAAGATAAGTGTCCTGGCATCCATGAAATGCGGTCCTACACCTTCAACAAGAAACCGTTTGGGGTCGCATTTCCATCGCAAGGAAGAATCTACTTCATGAGATACGAAGAGACGATGAAGTTAGGGGACGAGACACTCAGGAAGATCCTACTTGGTCTTCAAGACAAGTTGAATAAGCACGAAGAAGGGTTGAACGCAGGCTGGGTGAATCGGGATACTCGTGAAGCTCGGAAATTCATCGCCGTCATCAAACAATGATTGAAATTTCGGCATCATGTTCGAACTCTAGAAAGCTTGATAGGAGCAAGGGAAGCAATACCGAACATCCTCACATACCGCCGTCCTGATCAGCCTCCATTGTGATTCATCACTTGGTATTCTTAATTTTTTACATCATTTTTCATTTTCCTTCATTTATAATGGTTTGTGCACACATAACAGTGCACAACCTGAACTTGTAAAGAAAGGACCCTGAGGTACGCATCAGTGCCTCAATCCTCATATAAGGAGCGAAGGCTTCTTACTTTTGAGTAGAATTTATCAAATTTTCAAAATTTTCATAATTCTACTCAAAAGAACAAGTATTCCCTCGAAAATTCAAATTTTCAAAATATAATGCAACATTTGAGGGGGAGTACTTAAAAAACATCTTTGCTAAAACAATCACGTTGTTCTTGTTCAATTCTCCCCGTAAAAGTCAAAAAGGCATATTTTAATCAAAAGTTTTTAAAAATAACATTTGATATGCTATTTTTGATAATCTAGAAATAGAAGTCCTTAGGTATGATATAAAAGAAGGGGATATGAATGAAAGGAGAAAGAAGGGGTTGAAGAATGAAAAAGAAAAGGGTGAAAAGAAATGATCCCTCCATATATTCAACCTTAGGGCAGACACCGGGTACACCTCATCTGCTACTGATTGTTACAAAAGTAACATCGGTATTGAAGATAAGACGTCATCGACCCAGTGACGCGCTGCACCAAACCTTCTAGCCACTCAGGTATCTCTCAAAAGATACTTGTTTCATTCTCACGGGGAACCGGCATAATCTATCGACCTTCTCTTAGAGTTGGTTGATATTGAAACAGGAGATCCTGCCCCAATCTCCGCATAGGAAACCATAAAGTGCACTAATCGAGTCTAGAACCACGAGATTCATCAAAGATCTCTTAGGAACACTTAGTCTTCTTACACTGGTTGTCCTACATCAATGGACGCCAGTTGTAAATTATCGAGTCCTACGCAGATCTTAGCAATCTGCCGAGAACGTTTATGAGAGGAATTACTTAGGTATTTTCTCAATGATTGAACGGAAATCCTGCCAGGGTTAACATCTAACAGCCCTGACAGCAGGTCACTTCGGTAACTCCTTGTGGATTACGCTTAGTGTGTTCGGTGATGTTCCACAAACGTTCTACAGTCGCGGGGTGATCTCCAGCGGCTCACCTAATCGTTGGTGTACGTATGTATGTCAGTGTTAGCCCTCTCGGGGGCATCCGATTAGGAACGGCCTTGGTAAGGATTAGAAGGAGTCTTCACACTATGCTGTTGACGAACTCTAACTCCAAACCTGTAAGTGCCGGATGGTCTACAGTCGTAGGGTGAACTCGAACGACTCACCTAATCGTTGGGGTACTCCGGTATTCTTGTGTTAGCCCTCTCGGGGGCATCCGATTAGGAACGGCCCTGGTGAGGGGCAGAAGGAGTAACCACATTTTGAGGGTGAAAAATTCTGTTTCTCACTTGTAAGTGCCGGTTGTTTATTACTAACCATTTTCTTGCAGTGAACTTCACCACCAACACATGATTCCACATGCTCATACTTACGTCAATGGCTTCCCTGAAAGTTCTAAGTTATACAAAGTCAAAGAAAGATCAAAGCTACTCAAAGTTAAAGAAAGATTCAACGTCAAAGGAATCTACAAAGTCTTATGACAAAGATCTTACTTAATGAACAGGAATTACACAAGTACAAATCACAAAGTTCAAAGACGTATGAGCATGTTGGAATGGCGTACCATCATTGGAGACGAAGGAGTGACCAAAGGCGGATTTCTACATCATATGCATCACTTCAACAACAAGGAACAAAGATTGATGAGCAAAGAATTTTTGGTCTAATCTAACCGATTTTGAGACGTCCAGAAATTACAAAAGTTCAAAAGTAAAGAACAAGAAGATGACGTCGAGCAACCATTCACCATAGATGACCGACCCTTAGGGGGAGATTGTTAGGAACACGTTTGATCGAGGTGTAATCTAGCTATGAAAGCAAGAACCACTAGGTATCGTAGTCCCAACGAGGGTTGAATATGGATCTCGTCGTTCAAAATCGTGAGTTATGTGAGATGAATGGGTTTAAAAATGATTTGTGTTTTGTATACGCTACTAAACGTTATTTGAAACTTAATGAAAGTAAAACGTGAGTAAAGACAATTAAAAATAAACGAGAAAAGAAAACATAAACGTAAAAAGAAATAAAAGAAAGAAAGAAAGATAAAGTAGATAAAATGAAATTAAAATGAAATAAGAAATGCAAGATGTTTTTGGTTTTCAAGTTTAATTAATAAAAGAAAAGTAAAGTAAATGTTTAAAAGAAAATAAAACAAGTTAAAAGAAAAATAAGCTAAGTTAAAAGAAATTAAAGAAAATTCGGCAGAGTTTCGTTTAGGAATAAACCAAACAAAACTCCACTCGATAAAACGATGGAGTAAATAAAAGTCTAACTCGACTTGTGGTGTTAACCTAATATGTTTTATATTCATTAAACACTTCGAGAGATTTTCAGTAAATGGTTTTATGGCAACATAGGATAGTCATGGAGTTATAAGGTGACTAAGGTTAGGAAAACCGTCCTATGATCCGCCAGAGCCGGAGGGATCTACCCAAGGACAACTCCCATAGTCTAGAAATAGAAGTCCTTAGGTATGATATAAAAGAAGGAGATATGAATGAAAGGAGAAAGAAGGGGTTGAAGAATGAAAAAGAAAAGTAAAGAAAAGGGTGAAAAGAAATGAGCCCTCCATATATTCAACCTTAGGGCAGACACCGGGTACACCTCATCTGCTACTGATTGTTACATAAGTAACATCGGTATTGAAGATAAGACGTCATGGACCCAGTGACGCAATGCACTAAACCTTCTAGCCACTCAGGTATCTCTCAAAAGATACTTGTTTCATTCTCACGGGGAACCGGCATAATCTATCGACCTTCTCTTAGAGTTGGTTGATATTGAAACAGGAGACCCTGCCCCAATCTCCACATAGGAAACCATAAGGTGCACTAATCAAGTCTAGAGCCTGGAGATTCATCAAAGATCTCTTAGGAACACTTAGTCTTCTTACACTGGTTGTCCTACATCAATGGACGCCAGTTGGAAATTATCGAGTCCTACGCAGATCTTAGCAATCTGCCGAGAACGTCTATGAGAGGAATTACTTAGGTATTTTCTCAATGATTGAACGAAAATCCTGCCAGGGTCAATATCAAACAGCCCTGACAGCAGGTCACTTCGGTAACTCCTTGTGAGTTACGCTTAGTGTGTTCGGTGATGTTCCTCAAACGTTCTACAGTCGCGGGGTGATCTCCAGCGGCTCACCTAATCGTTGGTGTACGTATGTATGTCAGTGTTAGCCCTCTCGGGGGCATCCGATTAGGAACGGCCTTGGTAAGGATTAGAAGGAGTCTTCACACTATGCTGTTGACGAACTCTAACTCCAAACCTGTAAGTGCCGGATGGTCTACAGTCGTAGGGTGATCTCGAACGACTCACCTAATCGTTGGGGTACTCCGGTATTCCTGTGTTAGCCCTCTCGGGGGCATCCGATTAGGAACGGCTCTGGTGAGGGGCAGAAGGAGTAACCACATTTTGAGGGTGAAAAATTCTGTTTCTCACTTGTAAGTGCCGGTTGTTTATTACTAACCATTTTCCTGCAGCGAACTTCACCACCAACACATGATTCCACATGCTCATACTTACGTCAAGGGCTTCCCTGAAACTTCTGAGTTATACAAAGTCAAAGAAAGATCAAAGCTACTCAAAGTTAAAGAAAGATTCAATGTCAAAGGAATCTACAAAGTCTTATGACAAAGATCTTACTTAATGAACAGGAATTACACAAGTACAAAACACAAAGTTCAAAGACGTATGAGCATGTTGGAATGGCGTACCATCATTGGAGACGAAGGAGTGACCAAAGGCGGATTACTACATCATATGCATCACTTCAACAACAAGGAACAAAGTTTGATGAGCAAAGAATTTTTGTCTAATCTAACCGATTTTGAGACGTCCAGAAATTACAAAAGTTCAAAAGTAAAGAACAAGAAGATGACGTCGAGCAACCATTCAACATTGATGACCGACCCTTAGGGGGAGATTGTTAGGAACACGTTTCACATTTACAAAGTGTCGGTCATTAGTTTGTAATAGGTTGCTATATTAGACTTATTATGTTTTACATTTGATCATTTAGTTATGAAAGTTTATGATGTAATTTCATGATATGTAAAAGTCCAAGGGGTGAAATGGTAAAATAGTAGAAGTATCTAGTGCCTCTTGGACTTCCTATAAATACATATTGTAAGCCCTCATTGGGGCTTGTTGGTTCTCTTAATGCATTATCAATTTCCATTACATCATATTAATAGAGTTCCTTCCATCTCTCTTTCTCTCTCTCTAACTTTCTCTCTCTAAATCTCTAAATCTCTCTTCATCTATTCTATTTCTTTCTATTAGATCTATGGTTGAATATGCTTAACATGGTGACCTAACAGCAGTGATTAGTAAGAAATACTTAGAAGTGATAAAATGGTTCTACCTTGTATACTTGAACTATGATATACTTGAAGCCCTACCACCAATGATTGGAGTGATCAAGATAGATTTGCTATGTTTGCACAAAACGGTGGCAAGTCTAGGAGGATATGTGGCTGCTACGGTGGGAAACAAATGGGGAATGATTGCACAGATGCAAGGACTGACTTAGGAGGAAGGAGAAGCAATAAAGGATTGATTTAGAAAGTTTATTGACTTAATGGTAGTGTATCATGAAACTGCGAGGGTCCCTTGGGGTGAAAAGCCATTGGAAGTAGGAGAGCGCAACAAAAGTGCAGAAGCTAAAGACCTACAGGGCCAAAAGGAAGTGGCAGTGAGGGATGGAACACAGGAAGATGCAATGAACAACCTAGGAGTCAAAGTGAAGATTGAAGAACAAGAACAACACGAAAGTAGTGAAGACAACAATGACTTTGATGTCATTGTTTGAAGGTTCAGAAGAAATCACTGAGAAGGTTTGATCTCAAATGATTAGGGGGGAGAATGTTAGCCTCTAATTCATTTAGATCAAAAGATATAGTTTACTTATGATTAAGACAATGTTTAATTATAGAATTATGTACCATAGTTTATGTTTATGTCAAATGTAGTCACTGCAAATGGGTCAAAGTAGGAACCCATGCAGTTAGTTAATGTAGTTAAACTCTAGTTAAATGGCGGTTAAGTTGGTTGACAGTTATTGC
>LBNU01007409.1:156347-176409 GCA_014162995.1 Artemisia annua
TCTAAATCTCTAAATCTCTCTTCATCTATTCTATTTCTTTCTATTAGATCTATGGTTGAATATGCTTAACATGGTGACCTAACAGCAGTGATTAGTAAGAAATACTTAGAAGTGATAAAATGGTTTTACCTTGTATACTTGAACTATGATATACTTGAAGCCCTACCACCAATGATTGGAGTGATTAAGATAGATTTGCTATGTTTGCACAAAACGGTGGCAAGTCTAGGAGGATATGTGGCTGCTACGGTGGGAAACAAATGGGGAATGATTGCACAGATGCAAGGACTGACTTAGGAGGAAGGAGAAGCAATAAAGGATTGATTTAGAAAGTTTATTGACTTAATGGTAGTGTATCATGAAACTGCGAGGGTCCCTTGGGGTGAAAAGCCATTGGAAGTAGGAGAGCGCAACAAAAGTGCAGAAGCTAAAGACCTACAGGGCCAAAAGGAAGTGGCAGTGAGGGATGGAACACAGGGAGATGCAATGAACAACCTAGGAGTCAAAGTGAAGATTGAAGAACAAGAACAACATGAAAGCAGTGAAGACAACAATGACTTTGATGTCATTGTTTGAAGGTTCAGAAGAAATCACTGAGAAGGTTTGATCTCAAATGATTAGGGGGGAGAATGTTAGCCTCTAATTCATTTAGATCAAAAGATATAGTTTACTTATGATTAAGACAATGTTTAATTATAGAATTATGTACCATAGTTTATGTTTATGTCAAATGTAGTCACTGCAAATGGGTCAAAGTAGGAACCCATGCAGTTAGTTAATGTAGTTAAACTCTAGTTAAATGGCGGTTAAGTTGGTTGACAGTTATTGCAAAGGGTCACAATGGTTGGGTAACTGTAACCGCCATATTAGTGTCGATTAGAAACATATAAATAGGTGTTTTGCAGTACATTGTAAATGTGATCAATTATCTATCCAATACATCATTTTACTACAACAAATATTGCTCTTATTACTGTCATATTGCATACTCAAAATTACACAACATTCACAACCATGAAACATACACTGAAACAAAGATTGATAGGCCAATATCCTGTGAACATGGTCATGTTACCTGTAAAGTATCCGCTTCAGTGGATGAAGTAACTGTCCCCGGGGCTCTTGCTCTAGATTTGATTGAACAGGTATAAAAATTTTACAAACCATAATTTCGAGTTTATTTGTTCTTAAACAATAAGGAATATGATATAACCAAATGAATTACTATTTGGCATGTCGTGATGCTATAGATAGTTAAAGTATAGTTAAAGTATACCATCACCAGATGCGGAGCCAAGATTTTAGATTGAGGGGGGCCTAGTCCAACTTTACTGTACAAGATTTTGGTAAATTTTCTTAGAATACATGATATGACCAAATGAATTACTATTTGACTATATGAAAATATGAATGCCCAATCATGGAAATACTATCAATGCCTATTTTTATTACTACAAATAGATGTGCCTAGTAACAGAACAGGGTAACTAATTCTTAAAACGTTACCTTTTTTTCTTTACTAGGCTAAGGTGGAACTTGAAAGGCTAGATATGTAAGCTTTTTGCTAGCATAATGGAGGAGATTGCTTTCAAGAGGCAAGGTGAGCTTGAAGAGATTTTTGCATGGGCATATATCGAGATCGACACAAAGGCGGCCAGGAAGTGGTTGTTGTTAGTTGTATATATTAGTTGTCGTGTAAAGGGATAAGCTCAAAATGAGTTGGCATTGAATTGTTGATTAGCTAGTCTTAAAGGGCAATTGTAATTTACCCTTAATAGATTAGAGATGCTCATTATATATTCCATATTGTACGTATGAAAGGAGCAATTAATAAACAATATTCCTGTTTACATAGTATCAGAGTATTAAGATCCAAAAAATAGAAACTTACATGGTATCAGACCATTAAGATCGACTAAATCTAAACTCTTCTGCCGCCGCCTCTGGCCGCCGGCTATACGCCGGAGGTTCGGAGGGCTCCCTTTAATCCGTAACCAAAATGAACCACAACTTCTTCTAAATCTGTGATCTTTATGTTTTTCTAGGGAAGAACATACCCCGTTTGTTTGGAAGGTTCTTTTGGGGTTGAAGTTTTAGAACCAATTTTTGTTTTATCATTTTCTTTTGATATTAATGCATGAGTTTATTGTTTATCAATTAGTTGATTGTTCGTACGACTTCGTTACCAGTCGACTAAAGTTGACCGTTGGTACCACTCCCTAAAGTTGACCGTTGGTACGGTTTTGTTACCAGTGGACTTAGCCGACCGTTGGTACAGTTTGGTTACGAGTCGACTAAAGTTATGTTTTTATTATGTTCATATCTTTTTTGCTTTTTTTCTAGGTTACTACTCCAGTCCGAGCTTTCACGATTTCGCCGCTCGGACTGCGGGGGAGTGTTAGTTGTATATGTTAGTTGTCGTGTAAAAGGATAAGTCATGTAAATAGATAAGCCCAAAATGAGTTGGCATTGAGTTGTTGATTAACTAGTCTTAAAGGGTAATTGTAATTTAACCGAAATAGATTAGGGATGCTCATTATATATTCCATGTATTGTACGTACGAAAGGAGCAATCAATTTGTTTACAGTAGTGTGGTGGTAGAGGGTGGTGAAGGGTGGTGGCGCTTGTTCTGTGGTGGTAGAGGGTGGTGGTGGTGTAAATTTAAAAGAAAATAAGAGTGGGGAAAAAGACGAGGGTAAATTAGTGCAAGGGACATACCTTGTTACAAAAAGTAAATAATAATGACATAATATGCAAAAAAAAAAAAAAATAAATAATAACAGTAATGGCATATGGAGAAAAATATGATTGGGGCATTTTTTTGTGTGATTTACCCTTTTATTTAGTTGTCATTTTGTGTGCGACATAATTGATGAAGCGAAAAGTGTTACGCTTTTAGGGGGGTCATTTAAGCCCTAATCCGTAATTATTTGATCAAATATTGCCCTAAATCGTTCCTTTTATCATTTTAGGTACTTTGAAGAGGAATTCTGGAAAAGGAAGCATTTTGGACGATTTTGGAGCATAAAAGTGAAGAAAACGACAAACTCTCAAAATATGCTGGAAACAGTACCTGACGGCGTCACGCTCTATCGAGTGACGGCTTCACGCTTTGACAAGACGAAGGATGATTTTTACACCAGACGCCCCAGAAAGTTTTGAAGAATTAAAGGGTGACAGCGTCACGCTTTGTGACGCCTAGGCCGTCACGTTATGTGGTAAAGGGAGACGGCCCATAGAAATTTACAAGGGTGCGGCGTCAAGAGTGGATCTGAGCAATCCGAATTTTAGTTTGGCGGCGAGGTGACGGCGTCACACTCTATAACGTGACGCCGTCAGATTGTAANCGACATAATTGATGAAGCGAAAAGTGTTACGCTTTTAGGGGGTCATGTAAGCCCTAATCCGTAATTATTTGATCAAATATTGCCCTAAATCGTTCCTATTATCATTTTAGGTACTTTGAAGAGGAATTCTGGAAAAGGAAGCATTTTGGACGTTTTTGGAGCATAAAAGTGAAGAAAACGACAAAGTCTCAAAATATGCTGGAAACAGTACCTGACGGCGTCACGCTCTATCGAGTGACGGCTTCACGCTTTGACAAGACGAAGGATGATTTTTACACCAGACGCCCCAGAAAGTTTTGAAGAATTAAAGGGTGACAGCGTCACGCTTTGTGACGCCTAGGCCGTCACGTTATGTGGTAAAGGGAGACGGCCCATAGAAATTTACAAGGGTGCGGCGTCAAGAGTGGATCTGAGCAATCCGAATTTTAGTTTGGCGGCGAGGTGACGGCGTCACACTCTATAACGTGACGCCGTCAGATTGTAAAATATATATATACTTTTTTAATTTTCATTCATTAGTGTGGAACTTTTGGGAAAAACCCTAGCTCGTATTTTACAGTATTTTTAAGGGTTTTTCACCCTTGAAACCTTGATGCTTAATTAAAGATAAGTCTTCTTCCAAATCAATCAATATGTCTATGTGTTGTTTGATTATATTTTACGTTTGTCTTTCAATTAACATGCTAGGCTAGGTCTTTATTGTGTTTGCTTAGATTTAATGAAACCTAGCTATTGATTATATGTTGTTGGTTTGCTTGTGATTATTGTGGTTGGGTGAAGTCAATGTTAGGCTTAAGAAAACTGGCTAACCTCATATACGGTAACTTGCTTGAACGTCTTAAGAAACATGAATCGGATGTGTACTACGATTATTTGGTTGTATTTATTGCATGAGCGAGTTCTAATAATCCCATGTTAAGAGCTTTAAGTCGGCTCGACATCGGAGTGAAGTAGGAGCTTATAGAGTTAGGTAAGATCGTACACGACCCTACGAATGGTTTAAAGGAATACAACCCGTCATTCACATAATCACAACAAACCAATTAACATATAAAAGATAGCTAGGGAGTAAGGAAATCTAAGTAAACACATATTTCTCATATATAAGTTTCACAACCACTTTAATTTTCTTGTTATTTAATTTTATTTACAAAAGTAGATAATTAGGTTAGTTGACTAGCAACTAATTTCGCCCACTCCTCTATAAACCGAGATTTTTACTTGCTTTCATAAAATATAAAAATACAAAAAGAATCATCCCTCAACCCTTAGACCTAATTAGAGTAGCTTTTCAAGCCTAACGACACTATTCCCCGAGAGAACGATCAATCCCCCGGTACTTGCCACTTCACTATACTACATCGGTCAGGTACACTGCCTGGTGGGGGTTGTAAGCTTCTCAAGATCCCTTGAGAGGTAAAACCTAAGTGCAAAGGTTGCAAAACCCACGCATCAATAATCTTTTATATAATTTAAAAAGTGGAAAAGATATGTTGATCAAATGAAATTACATTAATAAGATAGTTCAATTTTTTCACAAAGGATAAATGGAGCTATCTCATCGGTCTACAAAAAGTCAAAATTAAAACAATTTGGTCAAACTTTGATAACGCTTAGTTGTAACATGTTCTTAGACGCGTTACCATGACTTTTGTACATATATTTTGGTTATTTAAGTGAACTTACGATACTTAATAAAGTCTATTTGCTATTTTAGGTTCATTGAAGCTCACATGATAGGAATCGAGGAAAAGTGAAGAAAAGATGTTAAATCGAAGAGTTATTCAAAGCCTCGTGGTTCCCGACATACCTCCACTATTTTGGCTGTAACTTGATTCAGACTCTGATTAAACTGAATCGAAAGGCTATTGGAAGAGAAGCGAAAGATCTACATTTATGGTTTTGACCATTTTTAGTCAAACGGCCCATTTAGCCGCTAGCCAAGCCATTTAGCCAGCGACCAAAATTTCAAACCAAACAACCGTTGGCTGTTTCATTGCAGTGGTGCCCAAGTCAAAATTAATGAAGCTTTAAGTACCATTGCTAACTGTATGTTGAGCCATCATGAGCCCTTGGTGCCCAAGAAATTTGCTTGGTTGCCAAGGGGTGCTCACCTATAAATAAGATCCATGGGTTGGCATATTTTATCATCATATCTTAAGATAATATCTCACATAACAACTACTACTACACCATTCATTGCAAACACAGAAAATTCAATGAGCATTCAAAGATAAGGAAGCATAATTACAAGGATCTGACGCTAAGATATCATCACCCTAAGTTGTGGCATTATTTCCCACAACATTTATAATCACTGCTACACATTTGTTTGTACTTTTAACCATGTTTTCAAGCTTGAATAATTATGAGGTTGTGACTTTGTTTGCCATGAGTGGCTAGTTTCTTTATACGCTTGTTTGGATGATGTTTGCTAAATTATGACAAGTTGTTTTTGATCAAATTCAAGCCAATACTATGAACCAATTGTGCATCAGTTTCATGTGACAATTGTTTATCAAACTTGATTAGTTGGTGAAAGTGTCAAAGGTCGAAAAGGTCATTGTCACTCAACTAGTGCTAGACTTTTTTTTTTAAATCTATGATCGACTACATTTTGTATTGACCATTTCTTAAGTCGTTTGGTTTCAACAAGAAACTTTGGTGTGGTTGTTGATAAACTTGTGAAACTACCGCGAACCGAGTTTATTTAAAAAGAGTTGTGTAGAACCGTGTGTGTGGGGGGGGGGGTTGTTGAATATGGTCTTTTTGACCAACTTGAAGTTTACAAACTTCTAGTCTCAAAGATCACCAAGTGGTTATACATGAAACACCCTTTTCCTAATTCCTACTTTGGCCAAAATTTAAAACTATTCACGAAAACGACATGACCCAGAAATGACAACAATCTCTTGCTAACCAGGCCTTAAGACCATTTTTAAACGAAACTAGACTCAATTACCTTTAAAACGAAGGGTGTCACGACCTCTAATAACTTACGGTTGATTTTTTATAATCTCTAAACCTGACCCATTTTCTAAAACAAAGTTTGAGCAATACTTCAAAACAAAGTTTTAAAAATGACAATCTTACTCAGGGTCGTTTTCATTTTTGCAAAATTGAATTTGTAAGACAAGACGAGGATCCTAAAAATCCTACCATAATTTCATTTTCTAGTAGTTTTTGTAATTTTATTAGAATTAACAAATTATTATATAACATAAAAACAAAATTATATCAATGTTTCATGGAAATATTGTTTTAAATTATGAATATATAATGTTTAAGAAGATTAACATGTTACTTTTTAAATTCTATAAACATAATCCATAACTTTTGATGTTTTTTTAGTTTGCAGTTCGAGAAAAGTAAGATCGGACCGGATTAGATTTTAAGATCCTATAGTTAAGATCGGGATCTTATAAGATCTTAAGCTTGCTAAGATCTTACGTAAGATTCGTATCGTTTTTGCTTTGTAGTATCGAAAAATCATTAGATCCTATAATTAAGATCGAGATCTAAACAAATATACTTCAAAGTTTTCTTCAAGTATGAAGGATGGTTGGAGATGGCCTATGGTAGCTAAGAATGAAAGAGTTACATTCCCTGCATAGGACTGAGCATCGGAGACCCAAGACCGACCGTACAGCATATATATTTGTGTGTACAATTTATATGTAACCATAATCTCTTATGAAACACAAAATGAAGAAATAAAAAAATAAAGAAAATGTGATATAATCTAGGGCAAATTCCTTCAAAATGCATCATACTAGCCAAAAATGTTACTTTTGTGTACTGAACAAATTTTTTTCCTTATATGGGTACTAAACTTTCATTTTTAGTCTTTTAGATGTACTTTATGACGTTTTTGCCCCTCAAATTAATAAAAATCCAGGGGCAAAAATGTCACAAAATGCATCAAAAAGACCAAAAAATGTAAGTTCAGTACCCATATAAGGAAAAAAAATTTGTTCAATACACGAAAGTAACATTTGTGGCAAATATAGTACATCAATAGGTATTTTGCCCTATAATCTAATATAGATCAATCTTGAAGTACCAAAGCGATAAACACATTTATTCATGAGAACCATATATGAAGTTCAAAGATACACGACTTAAATAGGAAATTAAGGTGACATGCATACCATAAGTTTTAAACAAAACAACTCTTAAAAAGACGATAACTTAATGATCCAAACACAAGTGATCATTCAGGACGAGAACCCAAAACGAAGACTTGTCGAAGCTTTTTCTTTCTGAGTTGCAGTTTCTTGGAGATTGCTAGCACACTTGTTGGAGCAAGTGAGAGCTGACATACTTGGTGGAGCAAGTGTGAGCTGCAATGGGTCAGGATACAAATTCAGCGTCTGGGGTGGTAAGGTTCCTGGAGGCCTTGCTTGAACCAATGCAACACTCATGTCGAGGTTCCAATCGTTCCATGAACCATCCTTGTGTTGTTCCATATGGTCCATTAGCTTGTCATAACTTTGGCACACTAGGCAACAACGGGGGCATCTTATCTGGTTGTTAGGGTCCATTTTCAAGAGTGCTAGATAGAAAGAGTTTGATGTGAATCTTTGTTAATTGGCAGTTTCTTATATACAAAAAAAGGTGGTGGTAGAGGGTGCGAGGCATGAGGGAGAGGGTGGCGTTGTATTATGTAAAGACGAGTATTAAAGTGACAGGATTTCAGTCGCTACCAAGAAAAATGTGATTCGTATATCTGCAAAACCGTAAGAATCATTGTTGGTTACATACCATATAATAAAGTTAACGCAAAATAATCAAGTTAAATGTGAAGATGTTCACATGTTTTGTGCGTTTTAGCAATAACTCAAAAACAATGTGATTCTGTTTAACGTAAGGCAACTCACAATGACTCAGTAATATGATATGTGACTTGTAAGAAACGAAGATCTATTAAGAAAAATAATAATAAAGATCTTGTCATGAAACTCTTAAGCTTTATAATGATCATGTTGAGTAAGAGACAGTCTGTACATAAAATTAAAGTGTCTGTGCTTTTGGTAAATTTTCTTAGAAAATTGTAACTACCGTATATAACAACGCCTTTCACGCGTTAAACCATCTATGGCATGTCGTCATGCTATAGATAGTTAATGTATAACGCCACAACATATACGTAAGCCCTAAGTATATCGATACGTCAATACTAGTACAAAGAATCTAAGCAAACAAAGACGGGACATCATTTGCTATTGTAACGTATAACATCACAACATATACGTAAGCCCTAAGTATATCGATACGTCAATACTAGTACAAAGAATCTAAGCAAACAAAGACGGGACATCATTTGCTATTGTAACGTATAACATCACAACTATACGTAAGCCCTAAGTATATCAATGCGTCAACATTAGTACAAAGAATCTAAGCAAACAAACACGAGACGTCATTTGCTGTTGTTGTGAACTAGCTGGCCCAAATCCAAGATCGTAATGCATTTTACTATGGTGAAAAATCGCTTTTACCCAAAAAAGAAAGTTTAGATATCCCAATATCCAAGGTTACGACTAAATCTTCACTCATACGCCTGTCGCTACTATTAGCACAACGCTGACGGCACCAAAACTTTGTAACGACTTATTTTAATGCTTGCCTTAAAAATGCAAAGGTAAATAAGTAAGTAGTAGTATATTTTTTGTTTGATTATACAAAGATGCCCCAAGTGTAATGCTTATATAACATTCCCATAACACGAAATTCACGTTTGTGTTTGGGTAAAAAGTTACTAGAATAAAAGTTACTCGAAAAGAACTCAAAGCTGCGAAGAGGAACTTCGTGGCCACCCTTTACAGTACGGGAATTGGTGTCATAGCCTGATTGGACTCTTTGAGTAGTCGCAAAACGGCCCCAACTGGTTGACACATTACGAGTTAATCGGCCTTCGGTTGCTTCCACTGAGGAGCTCGGTCTGCCGCTGATGCCTGAAGTAAAAGCCGCACGCCTAGACGAAGATCGGGGTCTTTCGGAACCAGGTTACTGCAGATTGAGAAATTGCAAGTCAAAGTCAGCTTTGATCTTCTAAAAAGTCAAAACAATAACAATTTCAAAAAGAGAAGTGACTAGAGATTTATTTATAAACACCACATCCTTGGACGAAGGTACAACATAGGAAATCTTCTAGTAAATGCGCCTGAAAATCTATCATGGATATCCTGACCAGCGGCACAAAAGAAGCTGTAGCTGTTAACTTCAAATAACTTTGGAATTATTGGTAGCACGTGGTTTAATTCGTTATAACCTGATACCTGAGGTTCTTGTTAGATTGTAAACTTGATTTAGCCTGAGCACATATGGAAGACACTTCTAGAAAGTCATAGAATGGTATAGAAGCTTCTAGAATATTGTAGAATGGTATCCATAGAAGTGTGTAGAATATTGTAGCAAAGTATGCTAGAAATATCTAGTNTCTCTTATATAATAAAACAAAACCCCTAGTGGGTACTTTGTCATTTTGAAAAAAAAGAATATTTCCTTATTAGGTAATATATTAATTATTATTTAATTTATAAGTTTTTAAATTCGTTTTGTTGATATAGTATACAAGTAGAAGATAAATACAAAAAATATAGATAAGATTTAAATGATTATCTTTAATCATAAAAAACTACAATTAAAAATCATAAATCAAACAAAATAAAAATTAAATTATTTGTTTTTTAATAAATAAAAATATATCATTCAAAATTTTTTTAAAAAAACCCGCGCGTGCGCGGGCATTATAACTAGTTTTATTTTAATGTTATTGCAAACCAGTGAACTTTTGCATTTGTTCCACTCAAGAATTGAACTATTTTTTCATCTTAACAGATGGCTTTGTCTGCATTTAAATCACATTCTGTAGCCAAAAATTGGTTAATAGTGGTAACTCTATTGGAGTCAACATCTTATTTTCACTTATTTTGTCGTATTTTTAATTTGTTTCTTGTTTCCTGCTCCAAGTCCTTGCCATGGAAGGCTTCCTCTTAGGAAAAACATAAGAACGTAACCAAGAGATTCAAGATCATCTCGTCTACTTTGTTCTGCAGCGTAATAGATTGATTTCATTATTATCTTCTATCAAAAACTTTGTTCAAAATATAGTAATTGTGATCAACAACTCACCAACACCAAGGTGTGTGTTGACACTCGCATAGCGAGCGGTGCCTTTGAGATTATTGTTTTCCCTAAGAAAAGTTAAACGAGTTCATATAAACATATATCGTAAAAAGTCATTTAATCATAATTACATTAGTTAGTTATGAAACTAACGTAAATAACATACAAAAGGTGTCGGCCGTAAAATCTGAACCATTTTTTGACCCATCCAATTTTTTTACCATATGATATGATTTATCCGCCAAAAAGAAGATAAGACATACTATACTTACAAAGAAGTAAAAAGATTTAATAAAATCATATTTACCAGTATGGTATGTGTTTATGAGTTTGAAGGTCTCTATATTTTTTGGCAAGACCGAATTCGATGACGTACACCTGTCAAAATGATGTGAAAGAGTATGTACTAAAGTCAAGTTTGAATTTCAACTCTTAACATGAAAGTCGTTAAACCAAAGCCATCAGCAAGCAATTTAAAATCATACATTCTAAGGCAAAGAAGATCACCAATTTTGGTTATCAGTCACTTATATTGCATATTAAAACATGCACATTTTAGGGTAACGGGTGAAGAAGGAAAAAAATTTGGTTGAGTCAGGTTTCATTGACCAACCAAGGTTTTAGTTGTCCTGATTAAAAGATCGCATATGATATTTGAGCATATAGTAGGCCACTTTTACATGGTTCGACCCATTCGACCCGTTTAATTTTTAGCTAAATCATATAAATGTCCTCATTTGACCCCTATCAATAAGCCGAATAACTACCTGATTTGCTTTGCGCAAGACCATTAAGAAGTTATCCGGCTTTATGTCACGATGAAGAAAACCCCTTGCATGCATGTACTCAACTCTATTTATCTGCAAAAGTTGAAATAAATGAATAACAGTTTTGATATTAAAAAAAAATCTTTTATGACATCGAATGTTTATGAGAACTTACTAACTGATCAGCAAGCATTAAAACTGTCTTCAAGCTTAACTTTCTATTACAATAGTTGAAAAGGTCTTCAAGGCTTGGTCCAAGAAGGTCAATAACCATGATATTATACTCTCCCTTGACTCCAAACCACTTAAGGTTCGGTATTCCGGCTTCATTAAAAATTTATCAGTTATTATGTCAGAGTTTTGAGCAGCTTGGCTTTTCATAGCGGTTCTTGCATGAACACCAAAATAAATACTATAGTTCACAGAACGAGTGATAAGATGGGAAAAAAAGCATGTACTTGGATATCTGGTCCTATACAGTACTGGTGATATATGAACATAAACAGGGAGCGAGAGACTCACTTCCTCCTTGGAGAAGCATCAAGCATGTATACTTTTGATTCATAATGAAGTTGAGGATGCTTCGTTTTGACAGATTCCTGAAGTGTGAATGAACAAAAAATAAGTTAGAATTATCATCAAGAGGGACAGGATAATAAAAGAAGTTAAAAACCGACTAAAGAGTAAAGTGCTTATACCACAACCTTTTCATTAAGGAATAGGTAGTAGAACGATCGATAACTGTCTTATTTCATTTTTACTCGTCTATAAAAGTTTGGCTTTATTTTTTCTTTCTACTTCAAATGTGATTTCAAGTCATAATTGTTTTTTTTTTTTTTTTTTTTTTTTTTTTTTTTTTTTTTTTTTTTTTTTTTTTTTTTTTTTTTTGAATTAATCAGCAACGGAGATACAATATTGCCTAAGACTCTTAAGAGAACAACAGAATATGATAATAACGAAACATTACTATAAGATCCTAAACTATAATTTCCGCCCCCAAAGATAAACTTCACAATCAATTTGTACGCGTTCATGAATCCACAAGTAATTTGATACCATTTTAACTTCATGAAAATAACCATGGTCATGTCTTCATATACTTGCTTCACTATTAATAAAACTATACTATACAAAACTAAAAACCGCAACAGAAATTATATTTTCAAAGTTCAAACAATATTGTTTACCTTTCGGATGCCGCAAGACATCGTCTTTGCAGAAGGGCAACCAAAAACATAAAGAAAAAAAGTCAACTTTTACAGTAACAAGCGAATTTGATTAAAACTGCTAGGTATCAAATTATGTCTTCATGAATATGGCTTATGATCTACCAAAAATTATATAAACTATGGTTTAAATTAGTCTATCAATAAATAATCAAACATTTATAAACTTCAAAATCATCATATATCTAAAAAAAAGGTTAATACCAGCTTAATAGCATCCCCACTTAGAAGATTAACACCTGCATATCATCAAACAGATATATATCATATTAAGTATTAACTACTAAAAAATCCAACAAAAAATATAAATACATTCATAAGGGGAAAAAAAATGATTTTCTTTACAAAACTAAACCTAACACACAAACTCCATGCACCCACATGCACACAAGTTAAGCTGGAATTTGAACGAAGTGTTGATGTATGGATTATAATGTCGGAATCTGGAATTCAATTAATTTTAAAACTCGTATGGGTTTCGTTTGATTAATGTTGGTGGCGGTTGTTTACAGTGGTAGGGTTTTAGGGGTTTGGAGTGGTGGTGTAGGGAGTCGAGTTTCATATCTGCCACAATCACCACAATCTCCAGCAAAATCACCACAATCACCAGCTATCTTCCCAGTCTACCATACAACCACCTTTTCTTTCCTCTCCCCATTTTAGTTTTCCATATTTAATGGGTTTGTGTGTGTGGTGATGATGATGTCGATGCAAGTATGGGATACTTTTCTGAACATGTGTTTGGAACTGCGTTTTGCAGTAGATTATCTGATTATTGCGTTTACAAAATGCAAATAATCTACTTTGAGTGTTTGGTAAGATGAAACTGAAACTCACTTGGCGTTTTTTAGACCTCAAAATGTGGTTTTCCAAACGCAGCTCTTCACCTGCTTTTGTGAACCGTGATTGTGCTTTTCCAGCAAAATTACCAAACTGCCATCTTTTATCTCTAATATGAGTATACTAGCTTCAAGACCCGCCCGATATTTTATTAGTTTATTTTCACAATTAACATATTAAATACTAAAATAAAATATCAATATACCATAAGAATAAAATATACATTAAAAAAAATTCATAAGATAGAAAATAATAATTGTAATACAATAATAATAAATAAAAATACATCAAAATGCATAGAAAATAAAAATAATTAAATGGTTTAAAGACGATGAAACACTTCTTTGTAAACCACATTAGGAGTTTCATCAGTGTAGTTGCCATCTCTATCACAACAAAGTACTTTAAGACCTCCCTTGCTCTTAACTCTCGAAAGAGCAACTATAACTGACCATGAGAAAAGACAGGACGTTGTAGCAATAATCCAACCTGAGATAACGTGTGACCTTGGCTTTTGTTTATGGTCATAGCAAAACAAACAGAAATAGGAAACTGTCTTCTATTCAACTTGAAGGGCATTTTAGTATCGGACGGACTTATGACCATCCGAGGTATAGCACACACTGTTCCAACCTTTCCACCTGAAATGATTTGTGCTTCTTTATTAATAGTTCCTGTACATAATACTTGTAACCTTGTGTCGTTACAAAGACCATTCCTTTGGTCAATGCTACTCATACGCATGACAGGGCACCTACCTTCAATACCAGTTCATGGTGCGGAATACCTGAATACGAATGCTATTAAGAAATTCAGAAGTGTATAAAGACTCGTCAACATTGAAATCCACATCCGTATTGCTTTTTAAATTTTTTTTATGTAAACAGTATTGCTAACTTTTTTATGTAAATGATAACATTTTACAAATGATAAGTTACATTGATGCTTTTTAATTTTTTTTTTAAAGGATTATCCTATAAAATAAATAAATCCACATATGGATAGATTGATTTTTCAAAATTTGACATTACTTATACTTTGAATAAATTTTTCGACATCCCTTAAAATGGGGCAATATTAGTGAAACATTTCCCATAAGAAACACAAAATGGTGCAAGATTAACGAAAAAAATTCAAACAACATATGCTAACTTAGATTCAAATGATAACATTTTACAAATGATAAGTTACACAGATATTGATGCTTTTTAATTTTTTCTAAAAGGATAATAAATGAAAAAAAAATAAAAAAAAAATCCACATATGTAATTTGTGTTTACATATAAAGGCACAAAAATCTCGACTTACATATTTAATTGACACATTTGTGTTATCATAATTCAAGCAAATATATTTTCCTTATTTCTAGGGATTTTCACTATTAATTAACCACCCTAATTTACCTCCTTGTGTTTCTCCCGAATTTGTTGAAAAAAATTTTCAAAATCTTTCTAAAAGTAGTGATGTTTACACGTGTAGTTTTCTAGGAATTTTGAGAGAGTTTTTGATGCTAAAAATAGCAATCACACTTGTTCTATATATAGGTTGAGATGATGCTTTATCGTTGAAAAAGAAGGTAGCAGTGGCGATAAGTGTAGAAGGTATTTTAATTAACAAGTGCAACCCTAAAAAAAGCCCCATTGGCTTACCTAGTTGAAATTAATCTTGTTTGCTTCTAGCTAGATTATCATGCATATGTTTACATATATCGTTATACACTACACGAGTACTCGTGCATAGCGATTTTATTTTATAGCGGCAGATAGTTATAGAGATATTTTGTTTACACAAATGATATTTCGGTTAAGTGTTTTGTTTTACGTTTTCTGCAACCAAAATATCACTATAATTATTTGTCACTATAAAATCCCGTTGCTATCAAGGGTACTCGTCTAGTAATTATACTAAGACCAATGTTATATCGAGGATGAAATCTCTTTTATTAATGTGACTATATCTTCCCATAAAGTAAAAAACTTATTTTTTTATTGATTTCTGGAGAGGAAATCATATTTAAGGAGGTAGTGATGTAATATCCGGTAATTTTAATAAATAAATGCTAGAGACAATGTAAATATAGACTCAAATTCATAATTAAATTATGAAAGATAATTAAAAACAAAATAATGTATTTAAATGAAGTTTTTTATAATTAATAGAAGGCAATATAAGAAAATAAAAGGAAAAGTCATATGAATTGATCAAAATGGAACCATCAACACACACACGTGTCCACATGTAGCCCTAATTTTCAGTCCATAACCGGTTTATTTAATTCTATATTATCCAATTGATCATTCATGTAAAATAAAATTAGAAAAAAAAAAAGAAAAAAAAAAACTATCGTACTTTTCGTGAATGATTCAATAGTTGCCAATATTTTTATAGTTTTCTTTGATAGATTTATGTGATTCAATACTTTCTGTGAATGATTCAATATTTCCTTCAGTAGAGTTTTTAAGATTAATTAAGGGTATGTAGGCAAAAAAATTAACTTAAGTTTTTCACTTTCAAGAATAGGTGTCTTTTCATTATAGATAGTATAGTATGTTAGAGAGAGAGAGAGAGAACTGATTATTGCGATATCAAATAACATTATCTCATTTACTAAACACATAAAAAAACTGATTATTGCGATATCAAATAACATTATCAAATCCAAACAGTATGTTTCAGAAACATATTTTGTAAGAACTAATTATCTGATTATCCATTTCCAAAACACACAATCTATTTTCAATAAGTAATCCCAAACACTCCCTTAATCTTTGTGACTGATTAAAGATAAAAAGACCATTGTACCCTCATGTGCCTTGCATATGAGGAGCTTTAACGGAAGTTATTAACAGACGTTACAGATAAGGACGAATGATGTTACAAGGTTTCAAGGTAAGGACGATTCATGCTAAAAAAAAGGACCGTACTAGATTTGGGTATAATCACAGGACAAACGAGGTAATTCACTCTTTATATTATTAACGAGGATGTTTACCCGCGCGTTGCCGCGGGGCGTCTGTATACGATCATATTACACGCAGTATCTTCATATCATAAGCTGTTAAGGGAAGTTAGTGTTACAAAACATGAATGAAATGGGTCACCTCATTTCTGACTATATTGTGCTAATAGTAAAGAAAAAAATATCCAAAGCATCAGCAAAAGAAAACATCTAAAGATGTTGCTAGTATCAGTTTAAACTTTAAAGTATGAACAATATACCCAATTGACAGATTCTATTATATTGTCTTATAAGCTTTAAGGAAATGCAATAAGCAAAGAGTTTATAAGCAAACCGTAACATTATATTAAAGTATAATAACCATATTATTTGCGGCTCATATACAATTTACATATCACAAAGCTATAGACCCATGAAGATTTTATAACAAAGCATCTGATCTTTTTTTAGGCAGCATTTAAATGCATCATTTGTGTTGTGGCCTGAAGATGGTTATTCAGTTGGAGGCAAGCACTGAAGATTCGTAATAGTATCAATCATAAACTCCTTGCAAAACCGAGCACTGAACGCTAAAGGATCCTCTTGATTCTCATTGGCTCTGTTGATTATCTGCATGTGAATAAGTCAATATTAGCATGTCTAAATTATAAATTAGTACTATACTGCACATCAAGATCCACAAACCAATAATTCTTTCTAACTCATTTCACAATATAAGCTTCTTCAAACCAAATACATCGTGTCGAGTCTAAGAAGAAAAAAGAAGACAAACCAACCTGATTTACCAACATTGTGTGATCCATTTAACTTTTTTTATAATAATCAAATAAGCGGTGTAGATGATAAAGTTACTTCACTTTTTCTGAAATGAGTTTGGCTTTGGTGTGTTGATTGTACTTGGTGCGGCTCTGGCCTTGTGGTATAAAAAATTGCGTATACTATTTGATAACACAGTTGATGACAGTCTCCTAAATCCAATATGCCAAAGAAAAACTAAATGAATAAAAAGGTTATTGTGTATACGCATAAAAGACCTTTTGATGAAGATCCCATGTACATCACCCAAACCCACCCATTCAGCCCCCAAACTCAGCTATTACAGGCCCCGGCCTAACACCCATTTCAAACCCCTAGCCCACTAATTTGAGCTCCCAAACCCACCTAGTTCAGCACCCATTTCAGCCCCCATTTTGCCACATAAATCCAACCATTTCAACCCCAACTAACACTCATTTAAGCTCCCAAACACAACCCTTGAAACAAACCACTTAACTAACCCACTCAACAAACCCATTCATTGCAACCAAGATAATACTGAACCGATAAAAAAAAATACCTGATTGTGTTGTATAGGACTTTTGAAACCATGGTGCTGACATTTTGTTTACCTCATCCAGATCCAGTTCGTCACTCTGTAAGTATGACCCAAAATCGAGCAGTTAATAAACAGTTAATGCATCGGAAAAATATAACAGATGTATGTGTAACTTACTTGACCGCACGGAGCGCGAGGCATTGTTTGCTGTAGCACTGATGCGCGTGCGTGTCGTTGCGGTTTAGCAATATTAATGCCTACTCAAGTTTTGAATTTATATTTAGCCGACTTATCAATAACACACACACTTAACGAGCAGTGTACCCGGTCAGTATGAATATAATGGTAAGTAGAGTGTCGATCACTAAGAGTGGAACGTATTATCTAATTATTCTAATCAGTATTTTAATATCTAAGTTAGTTTTACAACCTAAGTTAACTGTACAACCTAATCTAACATAAAGGGGGGTTCGGTCTGAGAGACTGGCACGGTTTTGGTTGTAACTAATTACTAAATTAAACTAATCTACACGATTCAGCGAATAGCAAGCACGTACACAGATAGATACTTGAGACAATAAGAAGACCTGTCCTTATGATTAAGTAGCTTGTCACTTGTTTTATTGCTAGTTTTATATGAAGTGTATATAATTAACCCTTTTTCGTTGGCTCTAATCTTATCGGCGAGTAAACCCTTAATGATTACTTATGTCTATCCTGCTTTTCTAAAGACGTTAGATAAAGTAGGCGAGGAAGGGGCATGGCGACCCAATACAAGACTCAGCTAGACACAGAGGTTATCAATGCACTAATAAAAGTCACCAAAGACATCAACATATAAACGTTAATTAATGGGAAAGCAATTTTAAGGGGAGCGCATGATCTTCCGTAGTCACATGACACAAGCCCATCAATCCTGATGAATTAAAGCGTACTAATACAATAAAACAATACTACTTAATGAATTAAATACATGCAGGACCTTCTTACAGCTCTCGTATCTTCTTTCCTGGTGTGTCTTATGCTTCTGCTCGGCTGGAATCGACTTTAGGTTTTGGTATTTGGTCTCTTTAATTCGTATGCAGACTTGGGGTATTTATAGTTTCTGTCTGAGGGATCGATGCGGCGCATAGAATGAATAGATGCGGCGCATCGACTTAACTTCGCGTAGGGTCCAAGATTAATATATTCTGGAATATTCGTACACCGTCTTCAGATGCGGCGTAACTTGATCTCTGTATGCGGCGCATGTTCTTTAACAGTCTTGGATTGAATCTGGTGAAATCTTGATAGTGATACGCCGTATGTTGGAAGTGTAATGCGGCGTATCTGGAGTAGAACGAGCTTGATCTTCTTCTTTGACCAAAGTTTCATATGCGACGCATGTCAGAATGGCATGCGGCGCATTCTTCAAAGTCAGGCAATGGTCTTCGAATTCATCTAAGTATGATATTGCGTCGTATCTGTTGAGTGAGATGCGGCGCATCTGCTGGATTTCAGTGGACTTTTGACATCTCGCTTGTTTTGCTCCATAATTAGTCCAAAATCGCCAAATTTCACATATTTCCTGTTTTTACCTGAGAATCACTAATGTAAACGTAAATGCACCAATTCTCATACATAATATAATAAAACAGGTAAATTAAATAGGATAAATGATGATATAAAAATGTACTTATTTGAGTTCATCAAATATCCCCCACTTGAACTTTACTTGTCCCCAAGTAAACCTTAGAATTAATCATATGAAAATATGTCCCGAAGGATTTTTATCATTAAGCACGTATTCGTTTTATGTCATAATCACACAACTAAACACTTAACGAAGTAGAAACCAAAATAATATTTCAATGTAAAACAATTCTAAATCATTTAGTTGCTCAGTCATGACGAATATTCTATCATAGGCTTGACAAGTATACACATCTCCCCCACTAAAGCTAAGGAGTAACAAGTCTAAAGCGGTAAAAAGGGTTATGAGGTTTAAGGGTTGATCATTCTTTTTAATCTCTATCGATCTCATATTCCAGAAAAAGCGACAAAATCACGAATACGTGATCGAATCCACGACCACGATACTCACAATTGCTCAATTCCTTAACTCGAATAGGCTAAAGATAGGACCAAGTAATCTTTACCAATAATAATATATCAAAAAGGGCGACAAAATCATAAATACATAGCCGAATCCACGACTACGATAATTAAGATTGCTCAAATCCCTAATCTCAATAAATCAAAGGCTTGGATGAAGAATGATATAGGTTATGGATAATATTTGGGATATAAATTGGTGTAAAGATAAAAATAAACAAAACAAATAGAATTAAAATCCTAAGTGTGGTTAATTACTTTCCCAACCATCCCATGAATAAGATTCATATTATTGAATAACTCACGCTTTAACACTTGAAACACACGCTTTAGGTAGACACGAATTATACTCAATAAAATCTTAAACAAAGAATAACCTTAG
>LBNU01007409.1:180974-191237 GCA_014162995.1 Artemisia annua
TTCGTATGCAGCCTTGGGGTATTTATAGTTTCTGTCTGAGGGATCGATGCGGCGCATAGAATGAATAGATGCGGCGCATCGACTTAACTTCGTGTGGGGTCCAAGATTAATATATTCTGGAATATTCATACACCGTCTTCAGATGCGGCGTAACTTGATCTCTGTATGCGGCACATGTTCTTTAACAGTCTTGGATTGTATCTGGTGAAATCTTGATAGTGATACGCCGTATGTTGGAAGTGTAATGCGGCGTATCTGGAGTAGAACGAGCTTGATCTTCTTCTTTGACCAAAGTTTCATATGCGACGCATGTCAGAATGGCATGCGGCGCATTCTTCAAAGTCAGGCAATGGTCTTCGAATTCATCTAAGTATGATATTGCGTCGTATCTGTTGAGTGAGATACGGCGCATCTGCTGGATTTCAGTAGACTTTTGACATCTCGCTTGTTTTGCTCCATAATTAGTCCAAAATCGCCAAGTTTCACATATTTCCTGTTTTTACCTGAGAATCACTAAAGTAAACGTAAATGCACCAATTCTCATACATAATATAATAAAACAGGTAAATTAAATAGGATAAATGATGATATAAAAATGTACTTATTTGAGTTCATCAAGCACGCGGGCGTGTCAACCATTTTGTCTGAAGATAATGTAAATAATATGAATAAACTATGCCGCCATTACTGCTTTTTGTTCCCAATTTTAGACAATCATAATAAGTTTAAGAAGAACTATCATATAACCAAGATACAAATGGGCTTTGAAATAGGTAACGTACTATGTAATACTTCAATGCGAGACAAATAGAAAAAAAAATGATGAATTAAAAACCGTTGCAACTAAAATAGATATTTCTGTAATTTTAAGTAGTTAGCATATACATATGTAATACACCATGATCACACCCCTAATAACATTTTGTTGCATCTAAAATAGATGTTTCTGTAATTTGAACTTACACTTTTAAGTTTTTTTCTAAAAGTGTAACATATAAGAAGTAAAAACCTGAGAACGCATGGTTTTCTAACAAAAGAGTACATATCAGTTACTCAATCCCAATTAAGCCATAGTATTTGAAGTACTAACCATTAACCAAGGTGATGGTTCATAAAAGCGTAATTGGTACGTCGACAACGAAGGAACTGTATGGCTTAGGCCGGTGCGTAAGCCTTGGATTTTTCTTCAATCAAAGCTAATCATACTACCAGAAGAGGAACTGATGAGATTAGAAGCACTATCGCTATTGCCGCCTATAACTCTACTTTCGTAACCGATTCTTTTCCTTGGTAGGATTTCCTTTCCCGTAATCTTTGAAGAACTCTTTGTTCCTACTCCAGCTAGAGTCATGCCCTGAACAAAATAAAAAGTTGTTATACAATAACGTTGTAACAAATGATGGTTCATATGCAAGTTGTTAACTCACCCCCTGTCAAGTTGGTTTTAAGACCATCTAATAGTAGCGGGCTGCCAAATTGTTTGATGAGGCCTTCTGTTACGATCTACAAATTCCGTTTGGTTTATATCTATCACCCTGCCATAAAATAGACAGCCATTTAATTTTTCACCAAGCAGCTTATAAGCAAAAAAGTTTTGAATAAGCAGTTTGCAAAAACAAACTGAAAACCTACAAAGCTACTGTATCAAAACGTAGTGTTTTTATTAGCTCATTTTGTGGGGTTATGGGCTTATATAGACCCTCAAATCTTTTTAACATATCAAATAAACGACACTAAGGATCACATATGCATTTCAAATTATGAAAATAAATGATGATTACAGTTAACCACAAACACGATACCTTATGAAAAGTAATATTCCCAACATGATCAGACGTAGTAGCTTTGAAAACCACTAATTGATGCCCCAGGAATGATAGCTTTACTTTCAAGAATGTTGTTGCGTATTACCATCTCGTCAATTCCACCAATATAGGAATTCCTCGATACAGAAAGAGGAACACTGGAAGGAAAGCCACTACGACTATTATAACTTTCATTGGTTGGGGAATATTGACCTGCAACATATTAGAATAATCACAGACATATTAACGGATACACATTTTAGATGCAGAATTCAAATAATAAAGGAAAGCAACACATACTGCTATTGTCATAAGTATGACCAGTAACAGCGTGTGTCTTTTTTTGGAGAAGCACATGTTCATAGTAAATGTGTGAACACAGAAATAAACCTACTGTGGGTCATAATTAGAGCGGGTTTTGCATGCGGCGGAAGAATGTATGGGTGTAGATTGCTTTGGCTGACAGGCCTACCAGTATATCGTTGGAAACTCTGCTGATGACTATTATCATGTGACATGCAAGTCTGCGCATGACAAAAAAGAAGACTATAAGGCGAAACTGCGACACCAAATAAGAAAGTTTGTCCAAGAAAAGGTAACACTTACCATGATTATGAACCAACACAGGGCTCATTTGAGACAAAACGACAGCAGCAGGTGAATAATATTTGGAACTGCTGATGGGTGTGCAATGGCGAGCATTAAAAGTTGCTAAATTTAAAACCACTGATAGGATCACGATCTATTTTTTTGCGAAAGAATCTCACCCAAGAACATCAGCAGGAGGTGATGAATGCAATAGGACTTCTATTATCCCAACCTTCAAGAGTTGTTCTTCATCCTCATCTCCACTGTACTTGGCACTCTCTTTCTTCAGCCTCATCTCCACTTTATTCCCCATACTCCTTATCAGATAAGCAGTTTCAATAACCAACCCCAAACGCCCACAAACCTAACAAAAGGCCCAAATTCTGTGAAAACCCTACTAGAGAAAAAAAAACAAAAAAAAACAAACAAACAAACAAACAAACTTATCTTATTTTTTGCACTTTATGAGTGGGATGAAGTACTGCTAAAGCAATAAATAATTTTTTTTTGTTTGTACAAAACATTTCGGCTTCCACAATGTGTTTTGATACTGGTTATCTACTTTATAGGCTTGCCAACCTATAAAGGTATGTAAATGGCTATAAAGTTCATTTTTTTCCAGCTTATTGTTATGAAACTATGGACTCAAGTTACACGCTCAACACAATAGGTAGTTCATTAGCCGGAAAAAAGGTAAGCTATGGACTCAAGTCACACGCTCAAAACAATAGCCGGAAAAAAGTAAGGGAAATTACCTATATAATAAGTAACTAAGGAGCCCAGAAATAAGAACAGACGGCTTGATGAAGACTCCTCTTTCCAACGGCTTCCATCTTTGCAGCAGATTCCATGTTCAGACCTTACACAAAAAAAGATCATCGATCAAAATAGGAACCTGTAGTAATCAATAAACCATCAACTAGGAAAAAAATCAGGCAAACCTTGGCCTGATATTCTTCTTCTCCGTATCGGTCTTGTCACACAACCTTAAAAACCGTAAGGCAACTTTTTTTCTAACCCAACCTGAAAAAGGCAGAAGGCTTTTTTTAGACGAAGAAGAGGATAATGAGGCAAGGAAATGAATCGGAATACGAAAGTGAAACTGAAATATAATGAAGCAAATAATCAGTCCTAATAAGCAATTCCAAACATCCTTGATTCTGTAGATCATTAGAACCCTAAAATTTAATCGAAATCCTAAACACTTAATTTCATAAGAACCCTGATCTCACTCCCAATCCAAACACCCCTAATTTCAAATGAACCCTAAAATTTAATCGAAACCCTAATCCAAAAAATCAACTATCACAGACCTCAAACATGTAATTAAACGCATAAAAAGTTAATTAAACATAAATTAAAGATTCCACACCTAGTAATAGCGATTATCTGATGCAACAAACAAAAGGCAGACCATCAAAACCCCCTAACACGAATGAAAGATCTAGAATACACTTTTAGGTATATGAAGCAACAAACAGTCATGATGATTAGATCTTTTGTGCGGACGTTTTTTTTTCTGGTGGTGATCGATTGTGGGAGAGAGTTCACTATAGCAAAGGCAATATTTTAATAAATTACTGTAGCTGCACTCACAAAAACACTATAGCAGAAACAATTTTTTAATAAAGTGAATAGTCTCCCCACGGGAAATGTATTGTTGTATAATGATTATATATATGTATATATATATATATATATATATAAAGAGCTAGATTATATTGGCTTTGTCAAAACACATTAACTTTGATTTATGTCAAAGCATCGTGCGTGCATAGAGTATATAACTAGTCTTATTAGAAGGAAGCTCTTTTGCATATCAATTACATGGAAAAATTAAGCTCACCAACTTTAATTGTGTATAAAGATCATTTTTGTTGTAGTTATCATTTTGTGTTTGCGGGTATTTCATACATAATAAATTTAGCTTGGTTGTCTATATTCATGCTTTAGTTTTGTTGTAGTTATTAGTTTTACTAACAAATAACGATTGTAAATATTTGCACAAAATAAAACTAATTTATCTTGACATTACATAAACACGTTAGATTAGTGCTATAGTGCTTCTCATAAAGCCATTTTTAATCATGTCCTCCGTATTTCTCCCCAAAAAAAATTATAATAAAATAAAAATAAAAAATGTCCTTCATAAATTATTAAGTTTGAAGGATAAAAATGCATCTTCTAATTACATTCATTCTTAAAAAAAGAGGCACTTTATTTTGCATACTCTAATTTTTGTGCATACCAAGTGACAAATCCTCACCATCCATCTAGTTTGATCTAATGGTGGTGATTAACCTAAGATTAAAGGGAGAAACATAAGTCCATATTTTTTTTTATTTGTCTTTTTGTCTTTTTTATTATTCATTTTTTTTTCCTTTCTTTCTATCCTTTTTCTTTCTTTCTTTTTTTTGCGTCTTTTTTTTCTTTCTCTTTTTTGCGTCTTTTTTTTCACCCTTGTTAGGATCATAGTTTTCAACTATTCAGTCAAGTCTCGGTCATTTCAGTAAATGTAATAGGTTGCTAGAATTATCACTCTTATCTTAATTATGTTAGTTACTCGTATGGTTATAAACGAGTCCAATAAATGTCCAATGGGCCATAAAAGCCCACGAACTAGTAAGATAGGAAGGAAGGGAGTGTTGCCCTATCCCTCTCCTATAAATAGGACATCATATCTCTTGTATCAAATGTTGGTTAATTTCATATCTTAAGGAAACTCTTGTTCTTTCATCTTTCATATTGATCTTAATCAACCAAGTCTATTTCTCATCTCATTTCTCTCATTTGAATACTTGTGTTTACTAATATGGTGACCTAACAAGTGGTATCAATCGCTAGAAGAAGGTGTAGTTTATTTTTTTTTGTTATACGCCCCTCAAACACGTTTTTTACCACGTTAACATCAAAAAGATTGCAACTTTCTTGCTTCTTTTGTGTTTTTATCACATATTTGATTACAAACTTGTGTTAGAAACCAAAACAAACAACAAAGTTTCAAAATTTTTGGGTTTTTTAAGATTCGTACAAACTTGTACTATTTATCGAAAATTTTATAATTTTTGTTAAAAAGTTCAAGTTTGCAACTTTCATTAAGATTTCATCATTTTAATGCTAGTTGTACAAGAATCTTGGATTAAAAACTCGTTTTAGGCTTGCTTTTTCACAAAAGAAAAATCTGCGTTTTGGCTTCTTATCGAGAACACAAAACCCCATTTTATCGAGAACCTTAAACCCTTTTTTATCGAGAACTTTCGATATTACTACTTAAGTGTTTTTGTTGCTTACTCAGTGCTTTTCTCTCTTGTATAAGAAAGAAAACACTTCGACTTATTGGATAGTTTCGTTATTGTATAATCTCGAAACTTTGGATACTTGTTATCGAGAACCTGAGGTTATCGAGAACTTCACCAGTTATCGAAATCAATTGTTTGTTTTCGAAATCTTGTGACTCTATCGAAATTACTTTCAGGAACATCGAAAACATACTTTGTCTTCATAGAACCAAAGATCTCGATAATTGTCTCCAACATTTCTCGATAATTTCCTTTTATCGAGAACAACGTGAGTTATCGAGATCCTACTTGTTTTATCGAGAACTTCAGTTTATCGAGATTACCTGGACTTTAACAGTTTATCGAAATCATCCAATAACCAAGTATCGAAATCACATTGGGACTTGTTTTCGAAGATTAGCCTTAAGTACTATACCTTCTACAAGATCCATAAACCACAAGTTTTCAATCATGTCTCAACCACCGTACTTTAACCCTTATCAAGCACAACCGTATCATCAACTGCAACAATTTCGTCAGCAACAGCAATATCAACAGAATGCACAATCATATCAACAGCCAAGTCAAATGTATTCTCAGCAACATGCCATGATGCATCAATTTCAACCTCAACCCTTACCAATGCTACAACAAATCACTCCAACGCCAAAACAGTCTCACTGGTTTGATCAGATGTGTGAGGTCATTACTACTCAACAATCGAGGCATGAAGCAGGTTCACTTGACACACCACCAATGTTGACACCGGGTAATTATGTTCAGTGGTCAAGTCGATTCCTTAGATTTCTTGATCTCAAGAAACCCCATGGCAGATATCTTAGGAAGGTTATCATGGAAGGTCCATTTGTACCACCTCTCAACACTGTTCCTGCTAATGACAATGCTGTTCCACCTAGACCTGAGTCTTCAACAGCTTTACCTGAAACACGCCTCACTGCTGAACAAATTCTTCATAAGGAAGCGGACGAATATGCCATGAGTTACATCCTTCACAGCATACCAAATCCTATCTTTCGCAGTGTTGATGCTCAGAAAAATGCTAAGGCCATGTGGGAACACGTTCATCTACTAATGGAAGGAACTCAGTTGAATCAGGAGGATATGGAATCCAAACTTTACATGGAATACACACACTTCATGATAGAGCCAATGGAATCACTTGAGTCATACTATCACCGCTTCACCAATATCATAAATGACCTCGACAGACACAACATCACACTACCAAAGATTGCCGTTAACACTAAGTTTCTTGGGTGTCTTGGACCGGATTGGCAGCGATATGTGACATTTGTTCGTCAAGCAAAGAATCTTCATGATGCACCGTATGGATTGTTGTATGATTATCTCAAACACCATGAGTCAGAAGTGAACAAAGACCGTGCTCAGAGAGGAACCCTTTCACCGTCTCCAACATCAAACTCATTAGCATTGGTTGCTCACTCACATGTTCCGAATTCATCCATGCAACTTCCCGATTACTCAGTTGAACAGAATCACTTCAAGTACCCTATTCAGAATAAGACTTCATCTTATGATCTCTCTTCACAACAACAACCAACACAACTTGACCTATCACACAACAATGATCCTTTGTACCAATCACATGATGATGATGATGACGAGGACTTCAACAGCCTTAATCAGGGAATAGCACTCATTGCTAGAGCTTTCAGCAAATTTTCTAACAAGTCCAACAATCATCTCCGATCATCATCTAATACAAGGAATCAAGCTGTGATTCATGATGGCCGTGTTGAGGTTCAAAACCGTAACAGTGGCAGATTCAATTCTGGTGGTTATAGTTCTGGACAGAGGTTTAACAACAATGGAGGAAGCTTCAGGAACAACTCTGGCTCATCTCAGAAGAAGGTTGATTTTGGGGATAATGGGAATGATTCATCAGGGAATCAGATCATTAAGTGCTTTAACTGCAATGGAGTCGGTCATATGGCTACTGCATGTCCTTCTCCAAGAACTCAGGGCAGTAAGTATCACAAACAGCAACTTCTATTAGCTCTTCAGGAGGAAGCTAGAGGCACAAATAAACAGAATGACAACAGCTTCATGGCCAATGCTCAGTCTGATGATGACATGGAAGATCTCGAAGCTAATGCTGCTGTTATGCTTATGGCCAACATGCAGGAACTCCACATCACTGAATCAGGTCCAGTATATGATTCTCACACTCTGTCTCAGGTAAACGACTTTAATTCATGCCTTATACATGATATTGTCACCCCATCTGCATCTGCATCTACATCGAAACAATCGGTTCAAAATGATGCATTGTTCTCTACAAACGAAAATTATCAATTGGACACAGTCGTTACATTTGATGGTGATCAAATTAACTCAGATGTCTCAATTGATGATTGTCACACTAATCATGTAAATGACAACAATGCTCATCTTAAACCCCTTGCTTCTATGACTGATCCAGATTCAGACCTTCGGACACTTCTCATGGCCAGTCAATCTCAAAATATAAAATGTCAAGAATTAAATGCGAGATTGAAAGAGAAGAATGCATCATTCTCTAGGGATCTCGAGTGTTTGAATATACAATTAAATAACGCTGTTAAACTCATTGATAACGAAAAGAGCTTTGAAAATGCTTTTAAAGAATCTTATCGTCGTGAAAAGGATCTCGAATTTCAAATTGGCAACATAATGGAATCTAAAAATGATTTAGCTTTACAACTTGAACAACAAGCTTTTGTACATAAACAACAAGTTGCTCAATGACTGGTCTCAGAACAAACAGGTATTGTCACACAAGCTAGCCACTTGTGAATGGCTAACCGTAACAAATAAACCCTGAAAGCTTAAGACCAGATGCAATGAAATCCTGGAGAGTATAGTGTTTCCCCGGGTCGTTAAAGTCCCAACGAGGTTGAAATTGTATTTGGAAAACGTTTTGGGAATAAGTGATTTTGGGAATAGTAACCAGAATAAGATTTTGAATTGATTTTACACTAATGATTGCTTGGAATTGAAAATGAAAATGCACAATAACAGATATGACAAATATATAACACAAAATGCAATTAAGCAAAGTACAGGGACTAAAAGTGACAAATTCTAAACTACAGGGGTTAAAAATGACAAGTTCCAAACTTAAAGGGTGTAAAATGAGAATTTTGAAACTTATAATTTAAAGAAAATTAAAATCTAAAAAGAAAATATTTTACTAATATTATATTAATTTAATATTAATTATTTAATATAAACTATTTTAATTTACTTAAAAACTATTTATATTAATCCTAAAAAGATTTTTATTACAAATTTAACTTAGAAAATTACAAAATTATTTTCTAAAAACTTAAAATGACTTAAAATATTTATAAAAATTAAAAAGAAATGTTTTTGTCTTTTTGTGGATTTTTTTTTATAAATTAAAAACTTAATTAATACTTAAAATCTAATTAAACTATTTAAAAGAGAAAAATTAGAAAATGAAAAGAGAAAATTACAAAGATAATTTTTACAGATTCTAATTAATGTGACAAAGCTGGAAAAATTATAAAAATGAAAATTATATTAAATATTAACAACTATGCTAATTTCTTTTTGGTTTTTCTAATTAAACTGTTTTAATTAAACTTAAATCTAATAATTATAAGATGAACAGTAAAAATTCTAGAAAAATTACTAAAAATACTAAATATTATTTAGAACCTAGGAAAAATATAAAAAGATGCTACTGTTTAACAAATTTATACAGAATTATTTAATTTAACAGTTTTACTTAATTACTAAATTAACTAATATTAAATCTAATAAATACTAAATAGAAAAAGAAAATTCTGAGAAAATTATTACAACTACTTAAGGTNTGTATACTATGTTGAAGGTCTTGGTCACAATCTCTTTTCAGTCGGTCAGTTTTGTGACGGTGACTTAGAAGTTGCATTAAGGGAGAAAACTTGTTTCGTACGTGATCTACAAGGGAACGATCTAATGTCCGACACTCGCAGCAACAGTCTTTATACCATTTCAATGTCTGATATGATTGCTTCCTCTCCCATCTGCTTACTTTCTAAGGTCGAATCTACAAAATCATGGTTATGGCATAAACGAATGTCACATCTTAACTTCAAAACCATGACTGATCTGGCACGACACAAATTGGTTGAAGGACTCCCCAGATTTAGATACGCTAAAGATCACCTTTGTCCCGCTTGTGAACAAGGGAAGAGCAAACGTGCACATCTTGCTTCAAAACAAGAACCCAGTACGGATCATGTTCTTCAGCTATTACATATGGATTTGTGCGGACCAATGAGAGTACAAACGATCAACAGGAAACGTTACATTCTAGTCATAGTTGACGACTTCTCAAAATGGACTTGGGTCTACTTTCTTCGTACTAAAGACCAAGCTCCATCCATGATAGTCACTTTTCTCACCAAAATTCAAGTTCAGCTTAGAAATACCGTCAGAATCGTCAGAACAGACAATGGAACTGAATTCAAGAATCAAACCCTTCGGGATTATTTTGAGAAGGTCGGTATTGTTCATCAAACATCTATTGCTCGGACTCCCGAACAAAATGGCGTGGTCGA
>LBNU01007410.1:0-17269 GCA_014162995.1 Artemisia annua
GTGTTATGGATAATTATTAGTGGATGTCCCATATAACCATAATAGGCCCACGATCCATGTTAGCTATTAGGGTTTTTGCCCTAATGTTTGTCTATATATACTCTTTGTAAATCTCATAGTTAATGATCAATAAGAAGAATATTCATTCCCTCAATTCTTGTTAATACACCCCAATATATCATATAATATGGGGAAATCTTCCTCACATACCATGTGTAGCCAATGTAGCTCATCCCTTTTGTAAAATCTTTTAAAAATGTACAGTTCAGGGCCCCTGTGATTTACTGCAGGGGCTGAACTGTACATTTTTTAAAGTTTTTTACAAAGGAGATGTGTAGCTAATTGCCTACATCAAGGTGTAGCTAACATATCCCCATATATAATATATATATATATTATATATATATATATATATATATATATATATATATATATATATATATATATAATAGAAATAATACTATGATATATCTTAAGTTTTAACAAATATATATAACATTAACAATTTTTATTAGAAGTGACCTTTGAGGCCCTAGATATATAACGGAGTATATATATTAAGGCCTTTATAAATTTAAGGCCTTATGTGATAACACATCTCGCACACTTTGATATACGGCTATTAAAAAATAACTTAGAAGTAGACAAACATGATTCTTGTTTAATAAAATGAAGAAGCCAATTGGTATATAAATTCCTATCTCTTAACAAAGTTTTCTTCCACTAAAAAATTTCACTTGTGTTGAACCTAGAATTTTGTCTTTCTATTTTTCAGTCCACCAACTTTGACTTCGATGCTAAAATTAAAAGTCAAATTTGTCACTTTCTTCACTCTAATGAGAGTGAGTTGTATCAAGTCAAAATATGTTACTAAAAAAATCATAAAAGAGAAGCGAAACATCTACGAATATGCCTTTGGAGCAACTTTTTAGATCTCGTATCGTATTTAACTTTTCGATATACATTTAAATATATTATCGTTTTCACGTGATTACTAAAAAGTTCATACACATGCTCTAGTTTATAAGTAGAATATAATTTTTGACAAAACCATTTTACTTTCATATCTACGAAATACAATTCGTTATTTTTGTAGTTGTTATAACAATGATGGTTTGTTTGTTGTAAAATATCAAATACTATGATCGGCTGACTAGCAAATGTGATCGGGTATCTCATTTTTGAGACTATTTTTTTGTGGTGGGGTTTATAATTCAAGACGGGTTCGTCTTTTTGGAAGATTATTGATCATGAACAGCGTTAGTTTGGAATAGAAGAAGGTGTTTCAAGCCTGCAACTTTCATGTTTTGAATCAGTCATATTCTCTTCATCTTGGTTGATGTGGAATGCAAGAAACGAGATGGTTTTTGCGGATAAAAGGAACTTGATAGAGATATCCTTGCCTTCTCGCGTCTTGCTAGAAAGCTGGTGATTTCTTAATTTTTAATAAATAGCTGTTGACTATGATCGGCATTTCAGTCACAGTTTATATTCTAATAACTCATCCCCTCTCGTAAATACATTGAACCAAAATTGCATGTCATCATTCATGCTCGACTTGTACTTATATCCTTCTTCAACCGTTGTAAATTGGCTCGAGATTTCACTAGAGAAAATTTCTGTCCAGAAATCTTCATCCGTTTCTTGTGAGTTTCCCGTAGCCTTGATGTCACCATTATCATTTGTGATAACCGACGATATTTCACTATAAGAACGCTGAGGAGAATTGAGCTGACTACAATTCGTTTGATCACGACCGCTGAAAGGCTTTGATGAGGATGATGGTGAAGACTCAGTGTCCTCTTCTTTTAAATTGTGTGTTTGTTGCTGAAAATTTGATACGTGACATTTGTTTTCGGCCTCGTTCACTCTCTTTTTCAAGTGAGTGTGCCACACATTTTTTATTTCGTTATCTGTACGGCCTGGTAGTCGTGCAGCAATAGCAGACCATCTACAATTTAGAAAAATAAAGTTCATAATTAGGTCACAAAATTCGCATGGTTTAGTAATTAATATGAATCATATATATGTATGTGAGATATATAACAAACCTGTTTCCTAAGGCTGCATGCAATTGTATGATTGTTTCCTCTTCTTCTGTACTAAAGTTACCCCTTTTAATATCCGGTCTAAGATAATTTGTCCATCTAAGCCTACAACTTTTTCCGCATCTTAGTAATCCTGGAAATATAACATCAAAACCGCGATTAACACCCGGAATATGAATATCTAACTATAAATTTGTGACAAATTAAAAAGAAGAACAAAAGTAACACGAAATGGAAACGAACCCGCTAATTTCGGAAGAGCGCGCCAATTGCCATGACCATACATATTAATATAGTTGATGAGAATATGATCTTCTTCTCGTGTCCACGGGCCCTTCTTTAACCCCATCCTTTCACAACATGGAGCTCTAACCATTTCTACACTCAAAATATTTGATGATCTATCGAATATAGATTTTTTTTACTTGTTTTAAGCTCTTTCTTGTGTGTGAGCTAGGAAGAGAGCTTGAAAGTTGGTGTGTGTGATAGATGAAAGGAAGAATGAAGGGTTTATATAAGGGGCTTGTTCACGGGAACGTACCACGAAAGGACAACTGAAGTGGAGCTTTTTAATAATAAAATAGGTCAAAGTAGAGCATACTTTTAGATCGAAATATTATATATTTAATACAAAGAGATATATTGTATGGTTTTATATTTGGAATGACGGATCGATATTTTTGACACCTTGTAGCTTTAATTCTTTTATTTATCATATTAAACAAACCCCGGTATGCTTGCAAAAGACTACAGTTAGAAAATATTTTTTCTTTGAACGACGACTACATATATATTATAAGTAAAATGCTTTTTAATCAAGACATTAGAAAAAACAAGAGTTCCGATACGTTAGAAGCATTTAACAAACATGTGTTAATAGAATCTCTTAACGTACCACTCCACTTAATATCTGCTTTAGAGCATCAATATTTGATCCAACTAAACGAATAAGTTTGCACCTCCATAAAACGATCATCTTGGGTACAACATGTATCTTTGAAAATCTTTGAGTTACGGTTTTTCCAGCACCCAAGCAGTAGTACATAAAACAGCCTTAAAGCAACTCAATTGAATTAGGCTAGACGATCTTTTCTTCTTGACTTCCAAATTCCGAACAATTAAAACCTGTAGCCTCTTTAAAGTTAGCATTTGGAATTGGACAAAATCTCCACCAAATAAATACATGTTCCCAAACGGAAAGAGATCCCTTTGACAAGAGACTAAAACATGGTCTAAGTATTCACAATATGAATCACATAATTGGCACGATAATGAGTAAATTCAGTGAATCAAGGATAACCTTTCTTTTGCAACCGATTTTTAGTTGCTCTCCGTATGAGGATATCGACTATTTAAGGACAACATAATTCCAATATGTCTAGGAAGAGTGACGTAGTCCACTAATTCCCGACCAAATTTAACACTCAATTGTTGATTCACCATCTCCATCTCTAAAACTTCCCTACCATCCTGCACTTGCCTTCTCCAAGCCAAGACAATTCAAAATATGTATTTCCAGCCATCCTATGGCGTTGGTTTAAGTGGCAATCTTTATCTATTTCGAGTGAGAAAAGACGAGGAAATTTAACTGCTATCGAAAATGGACCAATTAATCCAGTTATCGGTCTAGGTTTTGATTGAGTTCCCATCGTCAATCTTACTGGGTAAAGGATGCATAAAAAGGGATATTGAATTTCTGAGGTCGGGTCCAATACTTGCAATGATTATCTAAGTACTTTTACGGCTTGATCAACTTGAGTGAGACCCAATACCACCATTAGATCCGTGTAAAGTATCAATTACATGACGCCAAAGGGAATCTATCTCTGTTTTGAATCTCCAAACATATTTCGACGATAACCTATATTTAAGTTGACACTAATCGGCATTTTATATTACTAGGACTACAAGTCGAGCTCTAGGTCAATAACGCGTAGCTCAGGGTAAGCTAAGCTCACTTAAAGAAATCCAATGTTTGTGTTGACTTGATTTTTAAACTAACACTGTGTTCTCGAGTCAAATTAATAGAAGAAAAATGAAAGAAAGTGAAAAGGTTTACTCCCACATTGTGTTCTTGAGTTTTATTTAAAGGAATGAAAGTGAAAAGGTTTACTCCCACATAGTATGGTTCAATGTTGCAAAAATCGTGAATCGGTACTAAGGCTGTCCGGGGCCGATTAGCGATTTTTTACCGATTAATCGGCCGATTTTCTTGACTCGGCCGATTAATCGGCCGATTTCCGTGGAATTCTCTCCAAGGTCCTGGGCTGATTACCGATTAATCGGCCGATTCGGCCGATTTTTGCAACACTGGTATGGTTTGGGTGATTTTAGAAGTAAAGTGTTTCCTCCCAAAAGTGGAAGGAAAATGTTTACTCTCACTTTACTTCCCTTTTCTTTATTATGAAAACTCAAGAACACACCGTAAGTATTGATTTGAAATATAGTAAACTTGATAACATTATCTGTAGACTCCGATGTTTGGAAAGTGACGAAGTCGAGGATATTAATGATGGCATGACTTGATATATAGCTAATCTGAATCGTGCTGGTGGATGGGCTAATGATGCAAGTCTCCTTGAGTATGAAGATTATGATGGTTATGATAATTACGATTATGATGTTAATGACTTAATTGAGGAACAACTTGCTTTATGTGACGCGCGGAATATCCGTATTCGTGGTAGAGTTAGGAAGTAGTTCTAGTTTTGTTGTTGCCGTTTTATTTTGGTATGTTAATAAGATTGGCCTATTTCACTTATAATAGATTTTGTTTGAAACACAATAGGTTCGTTTGTTTGCCTAAAACGGGCTGAGATGTGGGATTCACCCTCATCATATGTACTTATTTATTTATTTATTTATTTATTTTCTTTTTGAATAACATATTTTACCAGAGAAAAAAAAGTATTATATGTACGCTTGAGTCAAGCCCTTGAACCTCAAGCTTCTTCATATCTTTCAAATCGAGCTCGTTAAAATTCCGCTAGAATGAGCTCAAGTAACTCACCTAAAGCCAATTTGTTTGCAGCACTACTGATTACAGTACTATAGTATGTTTCACAATGAATCAACTAACATATAAAAACAAATATGTGGATGTGTGTTGATCTAGCTTCGACACCGAGATTTTCAAGGGTGCTCGTTTCATTTTATTCTTGATATGGTTGCTAATGGTGAGGTTTGCATTCTTCATGTACCATCTCGATATCAGTTTGCAAATATTTTTTTTACCAAAAGCTTGCCTTTTTCGTTGTTCTATGATTTACGATCAAGATTGAATTTTTGTCCACCCGATGCTCAAACTACGAAGGCATAGACGATATTATTATTGGACAAGTTTACGGGTTTAGCCCGATTAACGATTCTTCTTGATCATTTTATGGACCTTAATTATGTTGATTAATGAAAGATATGAAAAACATAGTAGTATATCCTAATAATTTATAGTTATTTTATTTACATCTTTTTATTAGTTTCAATATAAAACTTAATACTACTTTCCCAATTTTCATAATTATAACCATATGTTCATATGATTAATAACTTAAAACATATTTTTCAAAACCCTTTCCAGCCGGTTTTCTATCAAATTTTAATCAATTACGTATATGTTTTGCAAAAGTAATTGTTGCTGGAACTTGATATGATGCTGGAGTTGGTACTGAAGATGGAGATGATAGACATGTTTGTCACATGAAACTATGAAGAGATTATACTTATTTTTTCAGAAAATAAGCATAATCTCTTCATAATTTTTTTATGTAAAATTGCATATTTTTTTCAAAAAAATAAGCTACTTAAAACTTAATACTACTCTTTATATAAAATTGCATAATTTTTTTATGTATTACTGATTTACTGCCTCCGGTCCTATATTAAATGTCCATGTTTGACTTTTCAAGTCTTTCTTTGTCAACTTTGACTTTAAATATTTTTATATGTGTTATATAAAATTTGATAAAAATTATACGCAATAAAAATATATTTAAAACTCTATCAATTCATATATTTTGTATCAAGTATTATATTACACAACACAAATATCTAAAGTCAAAGTTGAAAAAAAAAAAAAAAAAAAAAAAAAAAAAAAAAAAAAAAAAAAAAAAAAAAAAAAAAAAAAAAAAAAAAAAAAAAAAAAAAAAAAAAAAAACCTTAAAAAATCAAACTGGACATTTAATATGGGACGGAAGAAGTACTACAACACGTGAGATTGTTTCGTGATATACGGAGTAAATCATAATAGAAAACATTCAAAACATACGCGTATAATCAGCATGTAGGTGCCATGACTGATAATATATACTGTATGGGGAGTGATTTGGACACACTCCTTTTTGATTTGTACACCAACTGTAGAAGCAAATAAAGCTTTGATGTGTATACAGTACAACTGTCTAAAGCTGTGATAAGTGTGTATGAATAAAAAAAAATGGTGGGCAAATCATTTGCCAATTGCCATACAGTATAGTAAAGCAAAATGTATGTTGTTTTCAAAATATCAATAAAAAATACTCCCTCCGTCCCATATTAAGTGTCCACTTACTAAATGCACAAAGTTTTAAGAGAATCCACTAACTACATTATCAACCCATCAAATATTATTTTTACCCACTAAAGTCCCATCTTATTGGTTGGAAGGTACAAATGGACACTTAATTTGGGACAACCCAAGATTCCATTGTGGACACTTAATATGTGACGGAGGGAGTATATGATTTCGATTTGGGCAAGGAACACGTGGTAAGTTTATTATTTCTTTATTTTATTCGTATTATTTTAATGCGTAATATTATTTTATTCGTATTATTTTAATGCGTAATATTCAATTTAGCATTTTAGAGCGGAGGGTCAAAATTTCGTGTGAACATATCGGCGTATAGCGGCCGTGTACATGATTGTTTTTCATCGTGTGCTTTAAAATACCGACTGAAATTAATCATTTATTTCTTAATCTTAAATTTATATAGATTTTAAGTATTAAATTAGTATGCACTAGATAAATTCAGGTGCAGTTTGGTTGGGGTGATGACCGCTGTACGCATTGATTTAGACTAAATACTTGTTGTTTGGTTGCTAAAATGAATACTTTAAAACCCTTACTGACAACTTTTTCTCAATCTTTACTAATTGGTGGGTTTACAAGAAAACATGTGGGTCTCATATATTTTCTCTCACAACCATTTTAATTTTATATTAAAATACAATATTTAAATTAAATTTAATTACGATATCAATTAAAATATATTTTTTCTCTCTTAATTTTATATACTAAATTCAAATCCAAATCCAAACCCAAATCCTAAACCAAATCCAAATCTTAAACCCATCTACAAACCAAACGGGCCCTCAAACTTTCAAAGTACTGTAATAGTTAACTTATACTACGTAATTAACAGTTGGAACATGACATAAGTCTTATAATCTGGAATACAAAAGACTAGAGTTGAAAGTATGTAAAGCATACCAAAAGGTCAACTTAATTAGACAAAACACTACTTTTGCGTAAAAAAAAAATAATTTGGATATCTAAAACCTACACTTAAAAGTTAAAATTAGATCTAAAAATGTGATTGATGCATTTGAAAAATTAATTGCGAGAAACGAGAAAAAAATGTATATCACACTTGTTAAAAGATAAATAAAATATGCTTATTATTAGTCTATATCACCACTCTTACGTAAATACCAAAGTTTAATTCTTTTACCGGTAATTAGGTGAGCATGCTCAATGTAAAGTGCTTGAATTGTGGATATATAATAACAAAGATACTTGTTTATTTCTTTCGAACAAGGATATTTTTTAAAACACTTGCTAGCAAGAAGCTATTAAAAAATACATAAATTTGTACAAGCTACAATCAAATCATTAATTAATTCAATCCATTTGGATTTGGAATTACTAATCCTATGTAAAATTCAAAAATGCGAAAGAAGCATAACCTCTTCGCCAAGTGTGTCTTTCCTAAAAGGTTTGTGGTCAAAACAAGTATGGTTTTGATATCTCCAAAAAAAACCCAAGTTGTGGTTTAAATGACCGTGTCACAACATATCTTAACCTATTTGTGAAAAGAAAACGAGTCCCCACTTAATTAGGGATTGAATTTCTTTTGGGTGATCACCTATTCCCCGCCAAGTTTTAATGGCATTCTATAAATCAACCTCTACAAGGTAATTGATGAAGATGTGTTTTGTATCTTTAAGAGCTAAAATCACAAACGGGGCATCGATGAAGATGTGTTTTGTATATTTAAGATCTAAGTCACACACCAGGCATCTATTCGAGTCAAAATCAATACCTCAAGCATTGAGATTACACCTTATTGGAAGCAGATCTTTTTCCGAGCGTCAAGAATGAATGATTTTAATAGGGTATTGCTTTATTCCACTTGTCTATATTCTAGTACATAGACGGAACCAGTACCAAATATAACCGAGTGCATAAATGTTTTTGCAAGTATACTGACTAAATAATACTAGAAACACATTTTGATGGATCGAATGCATTTAAGATACATATAGAAAAAATCTATGTTTTTTTTTTTTCAAAAATTAACACTAATAAAAAAATCCATCAGTATCTAGGGAACTTACGGGAACCCTGGTTCCATCCCTGTTCTAGTACATGTATGTACGTGATATACAGATACTCCACGGATAGCAATTGTAATTTTTAGATAAACTTTGTTTGGATAACAAAGATCATGCAATGAAACCTTTCTAACATATTATAATAGTAAAAAATTTATTCCTTCAATGTAAGTAACGAGCTGGAAAACCGCGCGTTGCCGCGGGGTGTTTTCCGAATAGGGAAAGTGTGATAACGACCGGTAGCTACTTAACGTTAATTTAGTGACTAAGGACTGACTATGCAATGGACGTATAACATGAAGGACGAATTACGTAAATTATGAGAGGACTAAATATGCAACGAACCTCTGAGATGAATGACCAATCTCGTACGGATTTTTTTAAAAAAATGTTAAAGATAACGGTCGTTAGCTAACAGTCGTTAAATAACTAACGACCGTTAGTTATAGCGCTACAATAACTAACGGTTGTTAGTTACTGTAGCTGGGAATAAAAAAATATTTTTTTACAGTAGCTGCAACAAAGTGGGGAGGGAGAGCCCAATAAATGTTATAGAGCGAGGTGGGAAACCCGCGCGTTGCCGCGGGGTGTTTCCCAAAGAAATATTTCCTGCTACAAACTGGCCAGAAAAGTCAATCAAACGGGCGAGAAAACTCAAAATACGTACACTTATAAATGGTATATGAAAGATCAGGTTCTGTGCAACCTGAAAATGTCAGGAAAAAAAATTAAAGCTGCAAGATTGTGATAGTTTTCTGCATACATAAGGTGTATGTGCATATGATGCACAAATGGTATATGAAAGATCAGGTTCTGTTACACCAGCAAGTGAGATCCCACCGTTAGCCGTTTCCTTGATCTGAATAGGCGGTGTAGACGGTCATGTATCCTTTTCATTCCAATCACCTTTCGAATAAACCACTGTACTTGATTCCAGTAAACCAAATACTTCCTCCATAAATATCTGAAACATGAATATACATTATCTCAGTAACACACAAATTTACCAATTAGGCGATAAATGCAAATTTTATTTAAACAACTCAAATACTTGGGTTGAGCTTACCATTTATACATTCTTTTTTGGACATAGTTGGAAACCTCAGACCTCCAAAAAAACATATTTATCGTATACCGTATTTTTTCTTTAATCAAATATGCATGTTGTCTAGGTTACTTAAGACTTATGACCTCTCGTATCCACCAATCTAATGAGAGTTGACGCAGCTTAATTATGTATATGCAATAGACCAATTCAGGAACTTAGAACCTTGAAGGGAAAGTGGAAGAAATATGTAGACGACAGAAGGATTACCTGAAGGACAGGAGATATAACTTACCACAAAAACCTGATTTCCTGACGAACTCTGCACCGTCACTGCTTGGGCAACTACTACAACTAGACACATTTAATCACAAACCGCTGTATACACAACACATGATACAGTAGCAAATTGTTAAAAGGTATCGTTACTCCTTAATACCATCACAATTGACGACATCCTGAAACACCATTATACTGGTGCAGTTTTACAACAGCCATGAACACCCATTAATAACATTTTGTCTTCAAATAATGTCCAGCATCCATCTTCACAATAAAGCTATCCTAGCAGTTCCATCTCTAGCACATTCTCTTCTGATAACAACTACCTTCCCCTTAAAACATTATTTGAAAAATAAGTTATCAAGTATCTGATCATCGCGTGAAAACATGTTATGTTGCATGTCATTCACGAATGAAAGATACTTTGTTACTTTTAGGACTAAAATTGGTGTAATAATTTAATATCTCCACCTTTGTTTAAGACATATTTACAACCTCGTAAGCCACTGAAAGTTATTTTTTGAAACCCATCTAATTTAGACAGAAATAAAACAACATTGGCGCGGCTAATGTGATAAATGAATACTACTAACCCCTGCATTTTTTACCTTAAAGACTTTAACCAAAGTATCAAAGTCAAATCGAGCTAATCAGTCACGAACACAAACAAACTGTGAAAACCTCAGTTATTCACAATATAGTTGCAAATCAGCAGCAACAATAAAGATTACAGAACAGAGTTTGCACTTAAACCCAAAGCAAAAAAACCATTTATATTTTACTTTTGTTTAAGTAAATTCCCATGTTCTACCCTGGATGCCTGCATTATGTTTTCCTGTCTAGAATTCCTAAGGGCCCTAAGTTTTGCAAATGCAAATGTTTCCCATTTTATCAAATACAGTTTGCAACTTTGAGTCATGTTACTATATTATCAAATAACATATTCTAATTAACACATTTCACTCCCTACCAAAAAAGCTAGTTAAAGCCTATTAGGTCATCATAGATTCAGAGTTTGTTACATATCTCATTAGCGATAAGAAGAAAGTAAAAAGAGTAACGTTATTATTACCTCCTTGACCTGGAATCATACGTTACACGTTGTTGGTGTTTGAGAATAAGCTTCGTTTGACAACAGGTGGTGCATACCACGCCAGGAAAAAGTATTTCATCCTCCGACCAAACGACCGCTGGGCGTGGCTGAATATAACGGTACAGTAGCTACTTGTGCATAAATATCCATAAATCATACCTGAAGTATAGAAAAGAAAAATAACTTGCATCAAAGCATAAAGGTAGACAGTAAATAAGTTGCATCTGTTTGCTTTTTTGTATTTTAAATTACCTTAGGCAAGACAACATGACAATGTATTTTGTGTACGCGAGATTTTGTATGTGATTGTTAATACCTATTACAACAACAAAGTGTTCGAAGTTAGTATAGGGTAAAGAAAAAAATCAAGTGCAGATTGCGGTCACCATATTGATAATATACATAATATCTTTACATCAGTTGTACAAACATACGGAAAGTTGTAAGTTAACATACCTTCAAATGGCAGCTGCATTTTTAGGTTATTTTACGTGACTCGTAAGTAACGTCATGGCCTAAATAATCTGACTATGCCCAATTTGACGTAAACGTTAAGCAAGTTCCCGAAACTTGTGTGAGGTTGTATGATTAAAGAACCGTTTTGGTGGTGCAGCCACAGTTCTGTTCTCCCTCTCATTCATGTTAGCTACGACAATCACTTGATCAGCTATACGCCTTGCTTCATGAAGAAAAAAAAACAAATCATTACAGTACATATTAATCTGTTCTCCCTCTTTTTCATGTCAGCTACAATCAAGGTTGGCAACTGAACACGTGGATACACGTATATTTTTTTAATTAAAAACCATTAACCTAATCGTATCTCATACATAGTGGTAAAAAAAGGATGAGTGACTGTACCTTGTCTAACATGCCTACGTCGTTGTGCTTGTGTTCTTTGCTGATAATCATTAGGTGCATATGAACCTTGTTCAGTTGTAAACAACAATGGACAGTATGAGAGGCATGCATAAAGTATAAGTTGCAGAAGCAAAAGAAAGGAAACAGTGTTACATTAAAGGGATAGGTGTTCCTTGTCTACCACGGGTCTGTCGTTCTGCTTGTGTCATCTGTTCATAATTACTGGGTATAGACGGAGTCTGTTCATCTGTGAATAACAGCAAACTAAATAGAAAGTGTAATTAAAAATATGATGTAACTTACGAATAACAGTTGAAAAAGGACTGTTGGTAGAAGTAGCTCCACTTTGGTTAATAACATTCATCATATCCTATGTTTTATTGATGCAACCATGGTATAATGAAACACTTTGTGACTCTTGAATGGTATAATGAATCACTTTTGTGACTCTCACAACAGCACTCCAGGCTCCCTGTACTGCATAGATACAAAACATTGCGTTTCATTAACAGATTATAACTAAAGCTAGCCCTGTAAAAAAGAAAGAAGCAAAATATTATTACCTTCTCAATTCATATTCCCTCATCACCCTTTAAACCATAGTCATGACCACACCCTTTAAAACAAATAGTTCCTCTTCTATTCTGTAAATAATAATAAAATAATATTAATTTAATGATCATCGTTTGAAAAAAGGAACAAACTGATCAGATTAGAAAAGAAATAATGCATCTACAGACCTGCTATGGCTACCCCGCCAAGATACGTGCATGCTAATACTCACTTACGAAAGAGGTATTAGGCAGGGATTTCATCATTGCCTCAAAAAGGCAAAACACAGATCATATTAAAATGGAAACAAAGTCCACGCGTCTCCTGATTTCTTACCGTTAACAGTGGTTCCACAGGGTCATTAGCGTTAAACATTTTTTTTGATATGGAAAAGGAGTATGGAATTTCAAATAAGGCTCAGACCTGCAACTCTTTAAGCGACCAGGATCACACGCCATGGCTGCATCCACGGACTTGTCGTGGCTACCCCGCCAAGATACGCGCACGCTAATACTCGCTTACGAAAGAGGTATTACGCAGGGATTTCATCATTGCCTCAAAAAGCCAAAACACAGATCATATTATATATTATATACTATAACATTCAGTGGGCTTTGGAGGCCATTTTTTTGGGCCAACCCGAACTTAGCCAGTCCATATTTGGAAAACGGGTCATATCCAACCTCCGTCCCTATTCACTATCCCTCACATGCAATGTTGATGGAAAAGGATTTTGGAATTTCAAATAAGGCTCAGGCCTACAACTCTTTAAGCGACCAGGATCACACGCCATGGCTGCATCCACGGACTTGCCGTGGCTACCCCGCCAAGATACGCGTACGCTAATACTCGCTTACGAAAGAGGTATTATGCAGGGATTTCATCATTGCCTCAAAAAACTAAAACACATATCATATTATATATAACCAACATTCAGCGGCCTTTTTAGCCCATTTGTCTTTGTTATATACACAAAACAATAAGCGGGATTAATCAAAGGCACACATTTAGCAAAGTGGGCGCGCAACCTGTTCTTTAGACTGAGATTAGGAACCAAAAGCAGCCATGGCTGCAACGACACAGTTACCATGGCAAGAACGGATCCCAAACAATATTTTAGGGCATGCGCTTGAGAGACCCAGAATGGACCCAAAGTTTGGGCTCCAAAGATCCCGCTTATTGCTATGTGTAACATACATAATTTAGCGAGCAATCGCTGCAAATGAAATAATTTGCCTCGCCATGGCTGCTAACCAATTTGCCACGCAAATATAACTACAGAAGCTTATTAAGCTTGTGTTGCGATCATTTAACTGTAGTTATGGGACGTGGATAGATAAACCATTTAAGAAGATACCCGACCCAGACCTGTTGCTCGGCCCAAGCTCAGAACACCCTGGCTGCAAACATCACTTCTGTGATGCTGCCCCGCCAACATACGGACAATCTGACAATAGGAATTCCCAAAGTCTGCACACAATAACAAATACGCTTTCTCAATGACAACCCAAAAGTAAAAAAACTTATGACAAATCACCATAAAAACAAAAGCTTGGTTGTGTTAAATAATACTGTTTTAGCATTATGAAACGAAAAGGCTGTTGCTCTTGGCATTTCTTTTTCGTTTCATTATTTTTGGGTGGATATTTTCAACGAAAAAGAAAGCGCCATGGCTTTTCGTTTCTGTTTTAGCATTAACAGCAACGAACAACAACCTCATCACAGACAATAATTTTGTCCCTTTCTTTTAGCTACCTAAGGCTGGACATAAAATTCTGGCACCTAAATAAATTAATTTCAAAATTTTGGGTTTTCCCATAATCAAAACCTAAAGTTATCCCAAAGAGTAAGTAACCAAAAAAATCAAAACACCTTAAAAATCTAAATCATAGTAAACGGAAAAAAGTTTTAAAAAATGAAAACTTACCTTAAAAAAATCCAAGTTCTGTAGATCGTAACATTTGAACCTGCAACTAAACATCAAAGTATGAAAAAACATACAAATTTTATATTTTAAAATTAACTGGAATTAAAAACCCTATATTTGACTGACCGGACCTAACTTTAGATGATATAAAGCAATCAAAGAAACATATGTGGCTGCAAATAATGCTCAAACTATGGGTGTAACATATGGCTCAATGACCTCCTTAAACTGCTGTGTTAAATGCACTTATACATTTAATTTCAACCAAAGACACACTCACTATACCAAAGAACACAGGTCATCCATATATACCGCTGGCTTAAAGTAACTTTGACAAACAACAAAACCCTTAAAAAACCCCCCAAAAATATATTAAATCTTAAGTCGTAACCCTATAAACCAAAAACCCTAGTTTATTCAGACATAATCGAATCAATAAAAAGTGTAAGCCTAAAATTTGGAAACCCTAATTTAATTAGATGACAGGCAGCAGTTAAATGTAAGACAATTGAATTAATCAGAAGCATAAATCAAGCATTAATAACATCCAAAGACGAAAAAACAACAACAACAAAAAAAATTGCAAGCCTTATCACAACGGGTTTGCTTTGTTTTTTGGGGGGTTTCTTACCACACACTGGATTTATCAAGATAAGTAAAGCCAAGATGTGGCAAAGAACGGGGTTGCAGTACAACGAAAACACCTGGACAAATTCGCAACCACACATCAATAAAATAACATTTTTTCACTATAGTTGTCACCGGGTTAACTATATCGGATCGGGCAAGCGTATATCGGCGCTGGAGTTCGGTGCTCGGAGGAGAAGAATTCGGATCCAAAAAATTAGCGATGCATGTGAGAGAGAGTGAATAGGAACGGAGGTTGGATATGACCCGTTTTTCAAATATGGATTGGCTAAGTTCGGGTTGGCAAAAAAAAAGGGGCTCCAAAGCCCAATGAATGTTATAGTGTATAATATAAAATAGCTAGTTTCTCTGTACTTTATCAAGTAAACATATTTTACAAAAGGTGTAAATTGGCGGGAACACCTTTATCCCGGGTGTTTTTTGGCACCAGCCATTTTCCACTCAACAAGAATTAGCTACGGCAACTCTCCTGACCTAGTGGGACATCAACTGAAGTGAGCACGAACCAAGACTCGAACCCCTGAGCTCTTATTCCACAAAGGCATTGAAATGTTTAGCTAGTTTTAAAAAGGCATTGAAATGTTTAGCTAGTTTTGGGAAAAGAAAAGTTAAAAATTACTTGATCCTAAATTTTATGTACAAAGAGTAAAAGACTATATCGTCGATGATGATTTGCTTATGGCCTTATGCACCCACACCATAATAATAATGGTTCCTTTGTCATCACTTCACCACATATGTCCAAAATTTGTCTTTTTCTATTGATCTAATTTATAAACAACAATTAAATTCACGATCGTACATGTGATAGTAATATATGACCATTAAATTCCATTTAAATCTATTCTATTTTTTTTCAGTTAGGAGATGATACGTAGTCCAAAATGTTCAGTACAAAAAGTTATTCATATTATATATTACTTCTTCCGTCCCATATTAAGTGTCCACTTACTAAATGCACAAAGTTTTAAGAGATTCCACTAAGTACACTCTCCACCAATCAAATATTATATTTACCCACTAAAGTCTCATTTTATTGGTTGAAAGGTACAAATGAACACTTAATTTGGGACAACCCAAGATTCCATTGTGGACACTTAATATGGGACGGAGGGAGTATGAGTTTATGTCTTGTTAGAAAGAAACAAGATCATACTCACTAACTACATTGGTGCGTAATACCAGTGACGGTAATTACCTATGCAAATGGGGCAGTCGCACAAAATCATTATCATTTGTGAGAGGTCTACAATTTAGTATATGTTCATTAATATTATAGATGGCTAAGTATATTATATTTTGAATTTTTATTGCCCTGTTTAAAAACTATCAAACTCGATGCCCACGCCATGCATTTTTTTATTGTGGAGTAAAGCTCTATTTGTTCTTTATTAACACTCCAATATATTTAGTTTTTTAGTATAGTATTTGACTTTTGTTAATGTAAGATACTTGAAACAATTTGCATAGTATAAATGAACTATTTATTTTCCAGTTAAGCTTCTAACGATTTACGGGGCATTATTCGTAGTTTGGCATAAATCACCCAAATCATGTGACGGCCCTGCATACGACAGAAAGACAAAGACTTCCACAATATATAATTTACAATGATCGTTTGTTGTTAGAATCTTAGGTAGCTAGAAGATTAAAGAAGGACCCTCTTGATACATATGTATACAACAAATCAATTTCATAATATTTTAGGTCGGACTTGAACCTATAATCATTTAGTTAAGGAACATTCTCACATATGATGTACTATTGGATCATAAGCCTCTTGGTAACACTCGATCAACTTAGTATAAGCGATTGATCTTGTTTATTGACAAATTACTTTTTAACAAATGTTATTTTCATTTTATTTTATTTTATTTTATTTTAAATTATTAATGTACTTTAAATGTCACAAATCATGTACAATATTTATTAAGAGTTTAAATCATGAAATAAAATCAAACGAGTGATAACCATAAAATTCGTGTGAGTAAGTAGACAAATGAAACTGCGTCTTCCATTTTTGGCGTTTGAGTGAAACACACTGATGTGCGTTTTGCCAACCATGTTTTAAAATTTATAGAAACAAGAATTACCGGTTAACTAGGAACACATTCGGGCAAGTATACCCTAGTCAATTGTAGTATAGTAGTGGTAAATCAAGGTCGTCCCAAGAGACTTGGTTGCACTCAAGTGTTGTTTGTTTGTTTAAGCAAGTAACAAGT
>LBNU01007410.1:20831-45740 GCA_014162995.1 Artemisia annua
CTTGTACTTTATTCTTGAGTCTTTGGAGTGACAACTTTATGACTTTAATCTTCTCGAATATACTCCAAGAGACTTTCATTTGTCGGGATTTCTTCGTACATGCATAAATCTTCGTTTATTGATCGTTTTTACGTCTTTTTCTGCATTTTCCTTACTTTGAGCTTCCATGAACCTAAAATACGAATTATGCTCAATTAAGTACCGTAAGTTCATAAAAGTGACCATAAAATTCACAATAACGCGACTAAAAACATGTTAATTTTGAGCGTTATCACACACACATAGTTCAACTAGCTTAGTTCCATCACATTTAGGGCCTGTTTGTTTATTTTTTTTTTTGTTAAAATTTTTCATTAAGTCATGTTAATTAACAGATGACTTAATGCAGACAACCTCAGTTTTATTACTTAATATTTTCAGTCATCTTTCTCTATTAAGTCACAAACAAACAGTTTTTATATGACTTAATTAATTCATTTTTTTCATATTAAGTCAATTAAGTCGAAATCAAACGCCCCCTAAGTCATGTTAATTAACAGATGACTTAATGCATGCAACTTCAGTTTTATTACTTAATATTTTCAGTCATCTTTCTATATTAAGTCACAAACAAACAGTTTTCATATGACTTAATTAATTCAGTTTTTTTCGTATTAAGTCAATTAAGTCGAAATCAAACAGCCCCTTAATCAATCTATAAAGGAATCATTATGGTATATTCATCCATGACCTTGATTTAAAATGACTTCAGAGGTATAAATAATTAGAAAAACTAATACGTAAATAGTTGAAAATGATCGCTTAACTCACAACCTATAAGGCTGCCCACAATGGGCTGTTAAAATATCGGTTGGCAGCATGGACGACCGATTTGGACATCGATCGAGTCCACTGTGAGGGAAAAAAATGAATATCAGTCGTTGTTGGACGATTTTTGTGACAATCGGTTGAGTATTTGACTGATATGAAGCAAACAAAACTCACACAATTCAACTTTTCTTGCATTTAATTATTCGACCGTTTAAGGAAAAAAAAAANACACCAAACCAAACCCTACCGTTGCTATATTCGCGTGGTGCTGGAAAAGCGAAGGCCAAAGGCAAAGAACCCGAACCACCTAAAAAGTCCGAAGCATAGACTAAAAAGGAAGAGATCGCGCTTTGTAAAGCTTTCATCTTTATTTCTGAAAATGACAAAAAAGGAAATTGTATGAACCGGCACAAATTTTGAGCTGAGGTGATAAAAGAAACTGGTTCTGAGCGGACATACGACTCGATCATGTCCAAATGGAAGACAAGTATTCGTGGTAGGGTTGCGAATTTTTGTGCTATTATAGATAATGTCCAGTATACTCATGGAAGTGGCAAGAATGATGCAGACGATAAAGAGAAAGCTATTTTGGAGTATCATGTGCGTTACGGTCATGAATTTAATTTGTTGGAATGTTGGAACATATTGAAGAGTCATACTGCTTGGAAGAGGGAGATGCCGCTAGTCCAATCGAATATCCGGAAGAAAACAAAGGGTTCTACAACTACCTCGGGGTCAACACAAGGTCCCTCGAATTTCCAAGACTTGGATGATTCTGATGATGTGGAGGATGATACTAGAGAAGCACGACCACGTGGTCGTGACGCAGCAAGGAAGAAATCATCATCCTCTCGAGATTCCCAAGCTCCACCAGCATCATGGACAAGTAAGCTAGCATCAGACTTTTTCAAGATGAAGCTGTCAAAATCGGCAAAAAATAAAGATATGAAGTCGTGGAAAGCATTGAACGAACAAGAGCTCGCGATCAAAAGAGAGAAAGTCAAAGCCATAGAAAGGCAAACGGGAAATCTTGAACCTCACAAAAAAAGAGCAAAATTTGATTTTTTACAATTCGTCACTCGACCCAAATTTGACCGATCGGCAACTACAAGAAATCTTGCATCTTAAGGCACAAATCAAGGCACGCTACGAATTAGATTACTAGTTTTAAATAATTGTTGTCATGTTTAAGTTTTATTTGTTTAAATTTTTAATTTAGTATTGTAATGTTTCAATTTCGTATTGTTTATGTAACGTTTGGGTTTTTATTAATAAAATTTAAGTTTGTGTTAAAAATTGTTTTTTTTTAAATAATAAAAAAAATAAAAAAAATGATGCAATATGGGTCACCAGTGGCACTTGGGTGAATATGGATTGAGGAGAGAGAAAGTTGAGGTGGCAGCCAGAAAGATGATGCAATATAGGTCACCGGAGACATGTTTAATGTTTATGGCTTTTTTTTCCCATATTTTTATTAGTCAATCATGAAAAGAAAAGAAAAGAAAAGAAAAGAAAAAGACATAAAAAAGCAATTAAGCAAGAAATCGTAGATGGAGCCAAAAACTTTACCGACAAAAGATTTGGTGCCGCTTTTCAACGTTCAACACCTAACTCGTGATTTTTTTCAAGTTAAAAAGTGTTCCTCTATTAACATATGGTTCGTCATCACCATGAATAATGATCCAAACTTAAAATAAATTATTTATCATTAAAGAAACATATAAAATATATTGTATCTTTAAAAAGTACAAGAAAATGTTAATTTTTCGGACGAGCACACGGTGTGATGGCGTAATAGCCACTGTTGGGTATCTACGGTTTGGAGCCGCTACACCCTTATAATGAATTACATTTAGTTCTTAAGTTTTTTTTAGGAAAAAAAAGGAAATGAATGTGTTTACAAGAATGAAAGAAAAGAAAGAAATATATATGTCATTTTTACAATAGTTTCCTCCTATAAAGTGATAAGTTAATAGAGGTAAAAGGACAATTAGGTAATTTAAACAACAAACATCAACTTTACTTTCATTTCACCCCACAAATGAGATGTTTTGGGAAAAAAAACCCACCACTTTCATCCTATTTTTTCACACTTTATTTTCACTTTTAATCCTAAAAAAAAAAAAAAAAAAAAAAAAAAAAAAAAAAAAAAAATCTTATTTTTGTTTCATTCATTTTCTTTCACTTTTCACCTAAAATCAAATTTGAGAACAGAGTGTTACACTCTCACAGCGGGTTATAGGCTATTAAATTAATTTGTATTTTTTGTATGTGGGTTGTGGGCCTTGAGTGTGTGTTCTGTAATTCCGTGTTATAGATAAGGTATTTTGTATTATGTTATACGATATGATTTATAGGTAAGATAAAAGGGTGACGTGTTATCTGTAACATACGGTACCTTGTGTTCTTAAAATCTACTAAAATTGTGCCTTTAAAAGACAAAGAAACAATAAAGATGTGAACTAAATGAACCCGCACTGCACCTTCTACAATACAACATGTCTAAGCCTGTATAAACTATACTATAAGTGTTAGGGCTCGGTAACTTCCAAAGTCAATAAGCACATTGGCTTACATGCCTCTCATGAGTTAACTTTTACGGTGTGTTCTTAAGTTTGATTTGGGAAAGTAAAAGAAAATAAAAGAAACTTAAAAAGGTTTGTGTTCTTGAAATTATTTAGAAGAGAAAGGAAAAGAAAGTGGAAAGAAAATTTGGGTGTTTTGGATACAAAATATTCCTCCCAGATCTGGGCGGAAATGGAAGGAAGTGATTCTTCACTTCTTCTCTTCTATTTTCTTTTCTTTTAATTAAAAACTGGAGAACTAAGTGTTAGTTTAGAAGTTCAGACTCATCCTGACTCAAATTCATCATGAAATCATGATGTGTGACGTCTCTAATATTATTTGTTTCCTTGGTAACCAAAAAAGTTAATGCATAGTTTATATATGTAGTGTTTTATAAACATCACATCCTTATGATATTTTATGACGTGGTTTGACATAAAGATCATACACTTTTTGTGCCGATCAAAGTTAACATTCATACCTGGAAGATCATGACAAACTCATTACCAACCAGGTTCAATATCTCACGTCGTGGTATACCTATTGACTCTATTTTATGTGTCTCCTGTGATAAGGGTGTGGAGACGTCTAGTCATCTTCTTGTGTCTGGTGGCGCAAAAAATGGTCAATATGATTACTCGCTGGTGGAGCCTTCCTTATTCGGTGCTGGAGTCATTTGAAGACTGGGTGAATTGGTTCGACAAAGTTCGTTTACCCCCTAAGATCAAGAACATCATGAAACATTTGCGCATTAAGTTGGGAAATGGGGAGAACACAAAATTCTGGGAGGATAAGTGGTGTGTAGGGGGTGCGCTCAAAGACAGATTTCAAGGATTATACGCTCTTGAGGAGTGTAAACATGTCACTGTTGGATTGAAACTCTCACAGCCTAATCTTTCTTTCTCGTTTCGAAGGAATCCCAGAGGAGGTATCGAGCAGGAACAGTACGATAACTTGGTAGACTTGGCTAAGGACGTTTCTCTCAATTCAACAGCAGATGGTTGGTTATGGGATTTGTAAGCTTCGGGGGTGTTCACGGTATCCTCGATTAGGAATTTGATTGACGAGCAAACGTTACCAGGCGCAGAGTTAAAGTCTAGATGAAACAATTATGTGCCGATCAAAGTTAACATTCATACCTGGAAGATCATGACAAACTCATTACCAACCAGGTTCAATATCTCACGTCGTGGTATTCCTATTGACTCTATTTTATGTGTCTCCTGTGATAAGGGTGTGGAGACGTCTGGTCATCTATTTTTCTCGTGTCCGATGGCGCAAAAAATGGTCAATATGATTACTCGCTGGTGGAGCCTTCCTTATTCGGTGCTGGAGTCATTTGAAGACTGGGTGAATTGGTTCGACAAAGTTCGTTTACCCCCTAAGATCAAGAAATTGCTTGAAGGTGTGTTCTTCGTTTCGTGGTGGTGCCTTTGGTCTTTCCGTAACAAGACTATCTTCGAGACCTAGGTGCCTAAGAAGGCGTTGCTCTTTGATGATGTTATGTGTAATTCTTTTTTTTGGTGTCGTTCCAGAAGTAAAGTTTCTTTCAGTTGGAACGATTGGCTTAAAAACCCCCACCTTATTGTGATGTAATTCTAGCATCTTGCTAGCTTTCTTTTAATAAATCAGCCGTTCAAAAAAAAAAATAATAATAATAATAATAAATAATAATAATAATAATAATAAATAAAAAATAAAAAATCTATATATATTGTTTTATATTAAAAGTGTATACGTATTTGAGTTAATCTAGTGACTTGGTGCAAGATATAGTACAAAATATTCAAGTAGAAAATTTTTAGTACAAGCATACTTTTTAAGTATTTTATTTTAGCAATATAATGGTATAAACTTCTAGTGCTCAAATAAAAATGAACTTATATGGGCGTATAGACACGTAGGACCATGCACATAAGACTACTACTAAAGCCTTTCTACTTTCTACGCACACTTGGACCACCTTTGCTTTACAACTTTCAATCGTCCTGAAAATAATCATTTCAAATCTACATTAAGTAACAAAATATACCCATTTAACTTTAGAAAAATAAACCGAAAATCAAGAAAACTATACCTTTTTAGGAGTGGTTATCCACGATCACGAAATGAAACTTTATACATGAAAGAAAAAGGTCAAATTCATTGGGGAAATATGTATTGAAATGTGAAAGATTCCCAAGATCCAGAATCACACAAAAAGTTTTGGAGTAATAGCACCATCACTCGAAATGATGGAGGGACTAGAAAGGTACATCATGCGCATTTTTGTTATGCTAAACGTGTCCAAGCTTAGAACATAAAAGTAGTAGGCCGACATATGAGATAACAAGTTTATGTTTTAACTTTTAAGTTTGTCCAAACATGTTAAGATTTATTAGCTCATAGATAAGGCTCAAGTCCGATCGTGAGCTTAAGGTCAATTAAAATTTTCATATGCATTGTAATATAAAGATACTCGAGCTATAGACATTAGCGTGTATTTTACTTGGAATTCTATCATTTCACATGGTATCATGAGTGGGTTTATAAGTCGCTACCTCTATGACACATCGTCAAACCCTAGCCGCATAAATTTTCCCTTCTCTATTAAAAATAATGCAATTTTCAGTTCAAAATCCGCGTACTATATTGGCCATAAATTCTTTAACCGTTTAAAATTAACTGACGTCGTCAGCGTTATTTTCTTCATTTTTCAAATATGCAAAAATCCACAGCAGAATCACCTCCTTCGGCCGCTGGACATGCCGCCAGAAGCCGACCGCAACAAAAAAGTTTTTCTTTGCGTTTGTTGTTGATGCATGATGAAGATTAGTCTTTGCTTGTTGTTGAATGTCTTCATCAACAAATATGTTATTGCCTTTGCTACTGCTTTTATTTGTTTTGTTGCTACTTGAAGAATTGTTTCCGCTTATTGCGGATTTCTTCATCAATAAATTATCCTTTTATTGCGATAATGTCTTTTTTAATTTACTACTTCAGTCCGAGATTTCGTGATTTCGCCGCTTGTAATACGAGAGAGTATTAGCTGATAGATATGTCCCAAACCCGATTATGAGCTTTAAATTTATTAAAATTTTCGTATGAATTGTAATCTATAAATACTCAAGCAACAAACATTATATCCGTAGGAAATTCACGACTCAAAAAGATCGACCCGTCAAAACATTATTGTCTTTTTTTAATTGCAAGAATAGTCAACAATAATAATTTCAATAAGAACAACATTCTGTTAAAACAATTATAATTGCAAACCTGTGTACTTGCAGTGACATTTATACTTTTGTAACTCATCTTTCCTTTAACAGCGTCGTGTTTAGTCACTATATAAGCTGCAACTCAAATCGACTCATGCAACATAAGTATGTTTAAATTGACACATCAATGTCAAATAAAAACAAAGGTCCTCTAAGAAAAATACATTTTGGAGAGGCACAGGGTTGCCTCTCTGCTCAGTGAGCTTGAATGATTCAAACGGTAAGAGCATGAAAGACCGCACCTTAGAAATCTGGCATTCTACCATGGAACAGGGTTGTGTATGGAAAACAGTTTTCTAGTTTTCATCTAACGTCAACACTAGCATGTTTGTAGTTTACAACCCCTTCGAACGTTGACTCACTTAGTTCATGAGTCCAACATAGAGTAACGGTAATAGTAAGCACAGAGCAGATCATGTGTTTCAGAAATTAACAAAGAAAGGGTAGTTTAGGAAGGAAACAAACATGTGGAGCTATCAACTTATCCCAACACTAGCATAGCAGTCACATATATGGATATATAATTGATCGACACGAACTAGAGACCAAACCATATCCAACATGTAATATTGCCTACAGCAAGAAGGAAGAAAATCATCGAAGGGGAGCAACACTTTGTTTCTATTATGATTCTCTAGTTTTCTACATGCATTAGCACATTCAAATATAGAATTGATCGATACACAAAACAAGCAACAAAACTAAACAACGTTTGTATTGCATCAAGAGAATAGGTCAGCATCCCACCCTGTTTCCTTGACTCGGTGAGTTTAACAAATAGTAAGTCGAAGAAAATTCCGATAGTTTATCATGAAAAAGGGTAGTTTAGAAAGAACCCATTTATAGTTTTCGACTAACACCAATACTAGAACAAAGGGATTGATAAAAAAAACCTAGAAACGAAAACGTATACCTTTTCCATCAAGGAAACGGTCAGTATGCCACCCTTTTGCTTGTAATTCGGGAAGTAATATAGGCATTGCTGACTTCATCTTTTCATAAGCCTCTTCCAACACACGGAGATTCTGTTTAGTAACAGATTTTTCCATATCTGAAGTGTAAGCCGCCACCAACCACCCTCTTAACGCATCTTCACCACTAGCATTGTGCTCCAACACCATGTCTGTCCATCTGTTTCCGCAACTCAATATAAATTTCTCATTTGGAAACATTTCTCTAAGTTCCTTCAGTCTTGATGGTTTGATTGCCTTATGCAAATCTCTACCAACTTTAACATTTCCCGCGTCTTTTATTAGCCGCCCGGGAAACAAAAGATCTTCTTTGTACCTCAGGTCTACAGGGCTAGGTACCTTTCCAGTCTAAATCATGAATTTCAACACCAGATGAGAACATGTATTACAACATTTCATATATTACATTTCCCTTCTTGATCCCATCTTCATTTTATCCTAAATGGGACCAACAATTACCCGAGCACACCCACAATATTGAAGAGATGAAATGTTGAAGTTTAAGTAAGAATGGATCAGGTTACGTTGAGTTGACTTTCCAACAAATTTTTGTCTATTTTTTAATCTTATAAACAGTTAATATACAAAAAATACTTACAAGAAATATATTGAAAATGGTAATCTAGATAGGTGACATTTTTGTTAACTTTTCACCATTTCCATTTGACCAGTTATTTATTTATTTATTTATTTTTAATTAATTTTTTTCTAATTTACCCATTTTACACCGCAAATCAACACGATGTTTTGGTAATGGGTCGAAGCAAAAATTGGTTATTACAGAATCTTTACAGGACCTTTTTAGCGTTTGTTTATCACCTTTAGGAAGTCTTCTACGATCATTGCAGTTCGTTGTGGATTCAATGTGTTGACAGGAGTAGCTCGCATTTCTTCGCTTACACCGTAAATATGTATAATAGAAAGGATGGGGCCAACTATCAGCTGCACAAAAAGAGCATTATTAGAATTTAATAAATCTGAAACAGAAAACTAATAATCAATATATTTTCCATAATAGAAATGGCAATGCCTCTTACCTTTCCTTGCATCGATGAACAAACTGTAGAGACCAACTGAATGCCGGCACCTAACCCAAGCACATTAAACACAGTTGAGATCGCCTCTCCTTTTGCAAATAAGTCACTAAGATTACCCTCTTTGGCAAATGAAGAATATATAGGTAATCTTGTAGCTCTTGCGGCCACCACAGCCATTCCCTGGTAGAATTAACACAACAAAGTTTGTCGTTCTTTTTGTTATGATTACTAATAGAGGGATAATGTTCACCCCAAATGTAAAACACATCAAATTGGGTTGCATTTTGTCGCTAACAGGTCAAATGTATAAATATAAAAAGAATGGCTAACACGAAAACGCGTCAATCAGATCAGATGGTCAACAGAAAATTTCAACCCGTATATGTACAAATGAGTAAATTTGGATGAAAAAAGGTCAAATGAGTCCACACTGACAATCTAATAAGTTGCTAACTAGACGTGGATCACCATTTGATGTTTCTTTTCAAATCGACTTTATAATATTAAGTATTTATACAACTATAAGAAAACATACGGAGTCACCTAATGAACCCAACATGTTTTGACCCGCCATTTAATTGACCCCCTTGTAATCCCAGCCTGCTTTGACCCATTACTCAACCCGTCCAACCCGCATATTTCCTATCTGAAATATATAATGTGGAATTCGACAAACAAATAACTTACCTTGGCGAAATTCCCAAGACCAGCTGTTTGAAGAAACAATGGTGGACATAATGGGGAAAATATTTCGAGAGCGGTTCCCAAGTCGTATAACACATCAGCTACAAAACAAGATGACTTTATTTGATTCATTTATATCGAAGCCATATATAACCTATAAACATAAAGAAAGGTATACAGTACAACAACAATACCCAAAATTCTCCACCGTTTAGGTTCTGAATCCATCTGTGCACCTAAATTGCTACATATTAGCTTTCCCATATGTTGCATCCCGTCTTTTAGAATCTGTTTGACATCACCAAATTCAGCGAAACGTTCTCCATAGCATGGGCTCATTCAATCTTATTAAGATAATAATAACTTCTCACCCAACTGACTACAGTTGCTTGTGCAGGGGTAGGTCTCATGCCTGCAGCATATAGCAGTGACTGCAAAGGGGTAAGATTGCATATCGCTGTTTGCAAAATCAAAAAGTTAACATGAAAATGAAGTTTAAGAAGGAGGATGTTTGACCTGAGTAGATAACACAGATAGTGCAGCGCTTGAGAAATGTTGTAATGCCCGAAATTGTGTGTATCTAAGGTATCCTTCGCTGACACTGCAGTAACAAGAAATTATAGAATTGGTGGACTATAAGAAACGACACTAGTTGATTGTAATTTGTAAAATTGAGTTTGCTAAACTCGCCTGTATGGAAAGCCAGATGGGAAGAACTGATTGACAAAGGATTCAGCCATTTTGTGGACAACGGGTCTTGAATCATCGAGCACTTTTACCTAAATATGAAAGTTCCACAAAATTCGATTGTCAAAATGTAAAACATGTAAAAGTCTCCATTTATGAAACATAATGAAAAGCTTGAGATCTGGTGCAGCAATCACAAGATGAAAAATTTGTAACTTACCATATTCACTAAACATCGACACGAGATAATGTTAAGATAGTTTTACAGAAAACATTGAGCTTCAAAGGGTAAACTTGATCAAAAATATGTTTTTAGTGACTAGTCAATGATTGCAATTGAAATCCATTTAAGTGTAGATTTGTGGTTTGTATTATATCAAAGGCTATAGAAGGCAATACAAAATATGTGAATGTTGGTTAGGATACAATGAAAGCGCATCTAATGTTGGAGCAAAACCAAAATGTTGGAGCAAAACCAAAAGCCAAAAGGTTTGTCATGTCGACTATACACAAATGGAATTTAGTCATCTGTCAGTAAACTGTAAAGTACTTTAAGAGGTGTATTCTGCTACCCGTAATTTATGCAGATCAACCTATACAATTTATGCAGATCAACATTTGCAACATGTCAGTTCTAATAAATCTCACAAACATAAGTACATTTTCCTTTTTCACAATATCAATTCAGATAGTTATATGTTCACTCTTGGTTAATTTTGAAGTTAACGAGTGTTTGGATGCACATTCTGCAAGTGATTCTGTGATCTATCTAAATAAGAAATTTCTTACAAGTGGCAAGGTTAGCCTCGTATCCAAATCTGGTTATTTTGATCCTAAATCTGAATATTCTTAAAATAAACAACTATGACTGGCAACTGTTTGGGGGATTTACTATAAAAAGCTTTTATTCAATCACCAATGTGGTAGCAAGTTAGCTACTATAGCTAGTAAAATGGTTACGTGGCACGTCACGATTCTACATCTTATAATAACGATTCTACATCTTATAATAACTCACTTACACATACTCATTGGTAACGGAATAAAAGTTTGTTATATCAAATCCCAAAAAAATACTTCTTCCCTGTCCACCCTTCATTTTCGGGTTTTCTCAAATTAACTGTCCACTACTAAAAAAGTTTTTTGATAAAGATTACCATACTACCCTTACTTGGAATTATTATTACACACCATCAAAGAAAGAATTAATTTTTTAAGTACCCTACCGCCATCGTTTTTTGGTGCTTTTATATAACCATACTTTTGAATTCTGTCTATTATGTGTATTTTTTATGGGTGACAATTTTCGACACGACATGATAACCGACACGAACCTGACACAAAGTTAAACGGGTTTGGGTTGAGGATAAACAGGTAGAGGTTGCAATTTGTGCCCAAAAAAAAAAAAAGGCTAATTTTGGCTACTTTGTAAAAGACTTGGACACATTTAGCCCCCTCCATTTTTTGAAATGGGCATATTTAGCCCATCGAAAAGTTAAATGGGCACTAAAGGGCACATACTTTCTCTTAATTGGAGAACATTATAATCGTTGTTAAGAAAACCTTAGCTTGGCTACAATTATTGTAGCCAATTAGCTACAATCCTACATCAAAATACACAAGAAATTGAATCAGGGACCCAGTCAGGGACCACAAAATGACTCAAGACCGCACAAATTGTAGGGAATTGGCTACAATTCAATTGTAGCTAATATATTCCCATAATATATTTAATTTTTTAAATATAAATGAAGTATTACGTTTAAGGAATTTATTTCGTCATTTTTGGTCTTCTATAAAGCGATATGTATAGCGTGTGCCCGTTTGGCCCGTGCCCGTTTAGCCCGTGCCCGCCCGTTTTGCCACCTAACAGGTTTGGGTAAAATGCAGGTCAACCCTACTAACATGTTTAATAGTTGTTTATATGTTGTTTCATCCTTTTTCTTAAATCGTTATACCATTTTTAGGTTTAAACTAGTTGAAACGATAAACCACCAACTTTATTCGTCGCATGACCTATTTACTTAAACATGTTAAAAGGGTCAAAAAAGGGTTACCCGTCTTATGCAGGTTCAAGTTAGGGTTGAGTTTCTTGACACGATTAATAAACGGGTCGTGTTTGGGTAAAGGTTATACCACCCGTCAACCAGCTTGTCGCCCCTAGTATTTTGTGAACATTTTACCCTTCCCCTTGTTGATGATCTCAGGGATACTATCAAGGGCGGAACTTTTAAGGGCAGGGGAGGGTCCCGGCCCCCCAAAAGTTGCGGCAATGTAAATATTATAGGTTTAGGGGTAATTTAGTTGATAATACAAACAAATCTCCGATTCGGCCCCTCAAAATAAATTCGGCCCCCCAAAATAAATCTTCAAGTTCCGCCACCGGATACTATGGTCATAAATTTCGTAGTAGACTGAATTCAAAAGTATGGTTATATAAAAAGACAAAATAATATGGCTACACAGAACTTGACCCTGAATATGAGAGATACAAAACGTAAAATGGATATACTGACAAAAATTTGGCCGTCAGGTTGAAAGCTGAAGTGACGGGAGACGGTATCGGAAGTCTCAGTCCACGATACAGAGACAGGGGCATTTTCCACTTGATTGCTCTGCATTTTAACCTGCTGACACCAAATAATGATAATAACTTTATATTTATATCAGATGATTATTAACCTATTTAGAAATGAATAAGTACATAATTATTAACATACCGTCGAGTTCATGTGTTTTGATCGGAGCAAACGGGTTTTAAGTTTTGAAGCATAGGTATTGTATACTCCGGTCCACTTAAGCATGCGATGATGCGACGTCGTTTGCTACGTGGTCTAACAGGAGTCCAAGTAATGTGTCAACATTTTAGGTCTGTGTTGGTGGGCCATTTCGAATCTTTTATATCATAAGGATTCTATAAAGGCTGGTAGGCAAAGTATAACTTTTTGTCATCATACATATCAGCGTCACGTCAGCTTTCTCTCCTCTCACTTCCCTTCCAACACTCTTCACCTTTTAATGGCTAAGGGAAACCCATCTTCACCTTAACTCAAATTTTTTATTTTATTATTATTTTTTTTAATACTTACACAATTAAAAACGTAAACGTAAAAATATAAATACAAAAACGTATACATACAAAATAGAAAACTTTTATTCATAGCTTAAAAACATTACACAGACTTAGAAATTAAAAATACTAAATTAAAAACTGGAATTAAATATTACGAGACAAATGCTCGACCAAATCGGCACAAAGGTTTTGATGCATTTGAGAGGATCTGATGTACCTAATAACCTTTCGCATTTGTTCATCAGATCGTATGAGGTCATCCGGTTGATGTGCTTCTGCTGGGTACCATTCGGGAGATATTGCATTTTTTTTGTCTTTTCGAATCATGTTATGTAATATGATGCAAGTATACATCATATTAACTATTCTTTCTTTTTTCATGATTTTTGTGAGAGTGGCAAGTACTGTCCATTTCTTCTTCAAAACACCAAACGCCCGTTCTACATCTTTCCTTGCCGATTCCTGCATTTGCTTATACCTTATTCTTTTGTGGTCATCATCTGCTGGTTCTGGAATCGTCTTAACGAATGTTGCCAATTCCGGATATATCCCGTCAACAAGATAGTACCCAAATAGGTAAGTTACCCCGTTAGCAACAAATGGAATCTCCGGTGCAATTCCTTGTTTAAGATCGTTAAATAAAGGAGAGTTATCCATAACGTTGATGTCGTTGTTCGCCCCAGAAGTACCAAAGAAAGCATGCCATATCCATAAGTCTTGTGACGCAACCGCTTCCAGCAACATGAACGGATTCGGACCATGATCACATTTCACGTCTAACATATTGACCTTTGTGTGCATTCGGACAACCAAACCACTCCCAATTTGTTCAGTCAAGACTTCCTAACATACCCGGAAACCCGTGTATTTCTTCGTGATGTTGATAAAGCTTTATGACATCAGTCATAGTGGGTTTCCTCAAATACTCTGGACCAAAAATTTCCAAAACAGACTTACAAAAAGGATCAAGACATCGACGAGAAGTTTTATCACCCATCTGCAGATATTCATCTAAGCATCAAGAATCGCGCCGTATGCCAATTGACGAATTGCGGAGGTGCACTTCATCAACGCTGAAATGCTTTCTTTTCCGGTACAATCAACATTACTACTAAAAAATGGATTATGAATAGTTGCCTCCCGAACTATTCAGTTGAAAAGAGTTCGACTCATTCGAAACCTCTTTCGGAAAGTACGTTCATCGTAGAACGGGTTCTAAGAAAAATAGGCGTCGACTAAACGTTCATGAGCACCATAATGATCTCGATAAAGCCGTATTATCGCTGGGCGATTTGCTTTTCGTCTATTTTTAATAAACGACAATGATCTTGAAATAAAATTCAATCTCTGACTTGTAACTTCTCATTCTTCTTCTGAGTCGGTGAACATAATCATATTGGAATTCATTTGGAAAATAAAAGGAATGAGATATATGTTGTTTGAGATTTCTTTTAAAAAATAGAGGTTTGTGGGTATTTATAAAAGAAATAAGTGGGGTGGTATGATTTTTATTTTTATTTTATTTTATTTTATTTATTTATTTTTTTTTTACTCAAAAGTTCATATTAACGTTCATATTGTGTTTAAATGAAATGGTGGGGCCCGATTTTCCTTGGTAACCGGTTGGTGGTCAAACCACCTTAAATGGTTTTGGGTTTCGTGACTCGCGTGTGACAATTGATAGTGTGCAAGGTTCATAGCGCGTGAAATGGTGAGGGAAGGTGAAACCTTCACCTCCTTGCCTACTAGCCTAAAAAGAACTTGAACACAAGTACACAACCGGTAGTATCCGGGTTTTTTTTTTATTATTTTTAAATATGGGTTTCCGACTCGACATTGCGAGCCGACTAATCCCATTGACGAAAGAGACAAGAGAATTGTCGAGACTCAAAGTTGCTAATCTACTAAAAAATGACACATACCATATTTTCCAACACCAGACTATTAATGGACAAAAATAGTTCAAGAAAAGTGTGTTGGAAAATTTAGTGCACTTGAGGGATGAGTTCACACCTGGTAATGGGTTTGGAGGTACGGAGTGTACACCCATTTGGTCCATGAACACCCTGACTCAATTGTGGTTATACTAGTAGACTCTACTGCTAGACTCTACTGCTCTGCTGCTAGACTCTACTTCTATACTCTGCTGCTAGACTCTACTGCTCTGCTGCTAGTATGAATCTGACTCTGCTGCTAGCAGTTATGACTCTGCTGCTGATTCCACTGCTAGTGTTAATATTACCACTGCTAGTGGTAATATTGTTTCCACTGATAACCACTGATTCCTACTATTATAGAAAGTATTATGATATATTTAATGGGCCGTTAAATATACATAATTCCATGGGCTAGGGTTTGAGTATTCTCTATTATAAATAGAGGTCACAACATTCTGCATGAGTATGATCAACACAAAACCCTAAACACTTGAATACGCTTCTGTTCTTGATTTGTGCCTAAAACAAGAACATCACTTGGTCTTATCCCATAGAGATATTCGTGTAACCCAGGCATAGGGTCGAATAGTTTCTATTGGAAAGTGATACCACGATTTCAAGTGAATATCCGGTACTCATTGATTATCTTAACCCTAATCTGGAACACAGTAACACCTAAAAACCAACAAAGTGCACATGTAGTCGAGAAAAATGATTATGTTTCTCTTTTAAAATTATTTTTTATGAAACAATAAAAGTATATCGAGCAAAAGTACATGCTAACATAGCTCTCTCTCTTTTAAGTTTTGTGTGTTAAAAAATATGTTGTGTCATTCTTTAAGTGAGTCCAGTGAGTGGTCTAGTAAGTTTAGGTCTTGCTATTCTCGAGTAAAATGGGACCAAAATTTTTACTATGTTCTTTGCGGACACTTTCTTTGTTTTATCTTTATATCGTTTACTACTGTTTAAGGGACATCATAATGGTAAAATTTCAGTTTAAGCTGCTAGTTTAAAATTTGAGACCGGTTCTTTGACAATTTGGGACCGAGCTTGTTTGATGTTGGTGTCGTGTATCACCATTAACACACCTTGGTATTTCGGGAACGTGTTTTGATCGACATTTTGGCAACAATGTCGTGCAGTCTTCATCACAGCTGACGGTGACTTTTGTTATTGATTTGATTACTTCAGCTCAACTTAAGAGTGGTTGTTAAAAGTTACCATCGCAACCGTTTGTACTATTTGTGTAATATAACAGTATAACACTATACTTGTACTCACTTTACTTGTCAGTTAGCACTTATGCAACTTTTGTGACAACATTCCACTCAACAACCTAATACTCATGGCACTAACCCATTGATGTTGATCATGGATCTGAGGTTAAAGCAGATCATAGATCAAGACACAGTGACACATGTTTTGTAGGTTTTGGTCTGAACGGAACATGGGTTCAGCAACACCTAACAATTTAGCCAGGTAAATAATGCACTTTGGGTCAATTACTGGTTGCTAACCCCAAAACTACAAGGGTTGATGAGCCATTAGCTCAGACTCGTTTACAACCCATAGTTGCCCATGACTGATTTTTTTATCTAATGCAACAAGACATTACACGGCCCTAAAATTTGTTTATTTAAAAACCCATCAATATGCATATGTATATACGTCAAGAAACTGAAATATATGGGACACCAATAATGGCAATCCAATTCCCCCGCAATTATACTTGAAAAAACCAAATTTCTGTAATATCTTTACCCTCTTTAGAAGTTAATATTTTATATCATATCAGGATCATCTTCATAGTCAAAGTCTGGTTCACTGTACTGCCTGATTCTTCTCGGTCCTGGTCTACCTTTCTTTGGTTTTCCCCTGACCAAATAACATGTCACCAAAAATCAGTTCCGTATGTAACAGTTTATGTAGTTGAACATATGAAACATTTAAATAACAGATAAAAGAAAGTGCTTACGGGCCCATCCCAGGTGCAGCTACCATTGCAGCTTGTTCTTCGTTCTGTGAAGACACATACAAGTTGAAGAAGATTGTGACATTGTTAAATGCAAGTTACAAAGGATTGAAACTTTCCCACACTATGACACAGACTAGTTACTCTTGAAAAATACAAATCGAGAAAAAGTTTATGTAAGCCCACAGCCCCAAACAGATTTATAGGTGACAAAAATCGGTGATTCGGGTAACGAGTCACACCCGATTTGAGTCAAACGGGTCATTTTAGAATGGGTCAAAATGATTTTGTTGACCAGTCATTAACACTTTTCTGGCCAGCTTTCAAATTTAAGAAATTTTGATTTAAGAAATTTTGATATGCAAAATATGATTAAAGAGACTGTTTAATACTTTGCACGAATCATGACTTTTGAACTGTTCCATCCGTGTCAATGTAAGCTAAATTTTCTAACTTTTTGCCCTCGACCCATTATCAGTCAAATATAATCAAAATGAACTGTTAACACGTACATAGGTTGAAATTGCCCCCACAGTCATGTTAAGAAAAGAAGGTTTGGTGTCGACATAAAAATAGTAAAAAAAAAACAAAAAAACAAAAAAACAAAAAAAACAAAAAGTTTATCAGATATAATTATACGGCAAAACATACCGCTGGTGAGGTGACTGAAGATAGTGAAAAGAGCCTATCTTCCGGCTGAAACTTCCTAGAACGCTTGTAGCTGAAATTATGACAAAAAGTGACCCAAGTCAATTACTTCACTCCCACGTTGCAACATTTAATTTTTTGGAAATATTTCAAGTTAAATTACAATTTGCCATTAACGTCATCAAAAATATTACGATTTCTTTATTTGTGTTTGTCAAGGGGTTTTTTTAGATCACCAATAAAAAGCTTGCTGTAACAAAATTCATGGGAACAGTGGTGTATTATTAAGTGTATGCGGTAAAGAATGAACAAACAATGTATCATAAAATGTTAAGGGTAAGATTTCGGATTTACAGTGACGTGCTCTTGGATGACGACAAAAACCCTTCATAACCTTTTAATACACTTCCACATTGACTTGGGTCCTGTAAATAAGCCGTCTCCATGTCATAAACCTGAAACCAATTTTTAACCATTATTACTTAACGAGTTACAAGCCCTTCAAAATTTATCAGTTGTGGTTGTGTCACTGATAGCAGGAAAAGATCAGGCTATCACAAAAAAATATAGACAAGTTTCACCTAACTTTAATATTTCACAAGATCATACATTCATACATACCCACATACTGAGTTCTGTAACAATGATCCTAGTTTACTCCAAATGTGAAAACCAATTTAAAGCACATAGTAACAAGCATTAACACACAAAAAAGTATTTCACACCGTTATTAGAAATAACCGATCAATTTGCATCAGAACATCAACGAACAGAGACACCTTACAAATCTGAGACAATATATAGACATTCCATCCGTTCTAAATTAGACTCTGCTTTGACATTAATTTTGCTTAAGAAAAAAAGCACTACCTAGTACATCTTTCAAGGAAGATATACTCTGATACGTTATACTAAACTTGTTATAGCATAATGTCATTATACCCAAATAATCTCAGTTCATTAAACCTTCTAAAGACAAACTATTTTCGACTTCTGCGGTCTGCTTTACAATTTTCCATGGTAAGATTCTACTAACAATCGGTCAAGCTACGACACTGTTCGTAAGAATCCACTCAACTAAATTCCATCACACACAGCCCCTTTCAGTATGATACCCTAAAAAAGCTAAGCCCTTGTAACTATGTTTGTTTTGCTACCCTTTTATTGATCCAAAATCTTGAAATTTCCTATTTTTAGAAACCTAGGTTAAAAATGCAAACTTTATCTTATTCCAATCAAAACCCTTCAAACCCAGATCACAAAACCAAATTCCAACATCAAAACATAACAAAAACACATCAAAACCTAACCAAATAAAAAAAAAATAAAGATCAAGAATAAAGAATAAAAACCTGTTTTTCAAAGGTACGAAGATCTTCATGAAGTTTAGCTCTTTTAGCTAAAAGAGAAGCAATCAGGGCTGATGGGTTCACACTATTTTGTTGCCCTAACAAAATGAAAATTCAATATTAAAAATTCATGGTTTTTATTTAATAAAAAGAGAGAAAAAATAGAATACCTTCAGATTCCATGGTTCTTATTTTTTTTACTGCGATTTTTGTACAGTGAGTATGAGTGTGTGTGGGTTTGTAATCTAGCAGAGGTTTAGAGAGCCCTTTTGGTTTTGGTTAATATTGGGATTCCCAAAAATGATTTTAAACGTTCAATGAGAAGGTTACAAACGGTATACGCATTTTTTTGATGGGTGTTTAACTGAAACGGTGTTTATGTTGATCTTGTTTAAATTTAACTATTAATAAGGCGTGATTAGTAGCACGACCCTTGAAAAAAAAAATATGCCGTTACTATATTTGCAATCTCTTATATTTATTTTCATCTCACAGTTCTGCATTCATTTTGATATTTATATTTTTGTTAATAATAATTTTAGCCGTATTTAATTTTTAAACCCGCATACGTGCGGGTATACGTGCGGGTTAAACTTATAAATAGGAATAACATGAGTCATTTATATATATAATTTCGTGTATTTATTTACATGTCATAGTAGCTCGTGTTTCTTTTTTACATTTATAATTTCATGCGAATATATTAGTTTAATATGTACTGATAATAATATTTATAAATAATAACGTCATGTTATTGTATTTTTTTTATATAAAATATAAAGTATAAAGGTATAAAGTGTAGGGGGTATTTATTAGATTAATAAAGTCATTAAAAAACACGAAGCTAATAATTATACTTAGTTCAATTAATTTAATTAAAATTTAACAATTAAAGTTGTATTAATTACACTTTCCTTTTCAAGTTTTTTTTTTTTTTTACAAAACTGACATGTATGTTTTTTTAACACATTTTATAAATTAGATGAAATTGAAGAATTTGACCAAGTTGAATTTCAATTTGACTTTATTACTAGCTAATAAGAATGACCAATTTTGTCACGTAGTCAAAATAGTGCATTCCTATTAGTCTAATTGTAAGAGGGCTAGGTGTGGTGGAGAGCGAAAGGCTCTTCATTTGGGTCCCACATGTGCCACCTCACCCAACACCTCTTCACAACTAACCCCCTCCTCACTCACAACTAACCTCAACTTACTCATTTGGGACCCACCACTTACACTATATTTTATAATACACTCAAAAAAAAAAAGTACAAGATGTCAGTAACATTGCTTCGCCACTGCCACGAAGAACTTGCAAACGAAGAGGGGGAGGGGGGTGTGGTGAAGAGCCATGAAGAGGCATGAAGAGGTGCCACATAGGAATGGCGAGCTCTCCCTCGTTACCACACCTAGCCCTCTAATAACAAAACTTCTTTTTTCACTTTCTAAATTTCTGAAGTTACTTTATAACTCACTACGTTCTAAAATTACTGTTCATTTTTACATTTTGATATGTCTTAAAATATTTATCTTCTCTTTCTTCAACAAATCAAAAGACAGATTAGTGAGTAGGTATCATATTTAATTGGTTGAGGTTATCTAATTTTTCTTAAACTCTGCGTTTTTTCTGTGGAATAATAATTGAACTATGCTACATCCACAAAAAAACTAACAAAACATCCAAAAAATTGATGACATATTTTAATTGGGTTAATCAAAAAGAAAAGAAATAAATTATTTGAAAAGCCACCCATCAAAACATTTTATGTAGCATAGCTCAAAATAATTTTAAGGGCCCGTCTGGTTTGTTGATAGCAATGACAATGGGTATTGTTGATGCATAATCTGGCGTGGGCTGGATTCAACGACTCTCCCTGGGCCGTTAGTCGTCTTCTCGAGCCCTGAGTAGACCTGTTCAACAAAGAGAACCCGTTAGGAGTGGACCCGAGGCCGTAGCCCCGGGATCCACCTCCGACGGTCAAGTTAGTATCGGTGCGATATGGCTTATGAGAGTTAGGTTTAGAGTAACATGTTATATTATGTTGTAGAAGGGGATTCCAGCCATGTATTTATAAGGCATGGATTAGGGTTTAGGCGTAGAGTGGGCCGCTGTCTGCGCGGGCCTGGCCCATTCCAGACTATACGTCCACAAGCCCCCCAAGTCTAGTGTGACATAGCGCATGGCTATGTTATGCTAGACTTAAGTTTTGTTCATGGCCGCGTAGGCTCAATCAACCATGACGGCATGGCCCATGTGTGCGCAACTCAGGTGTGCACATGGGACGGACTATACTGCGCAGCCCAAATGCGACAGTGCGCACTGGTTGTCCCAGAGGCGCAGTCCTGTTTAGCCCATTAGACTATATCCGAATCCGCGACCTTGTAGGCGCGTCCGTGGTGACCATGTTCCATCCTGAGTAACACCCGTTCTTACATGACGGGGAGGGATGCGCATATGCTAGGTTTCCCGCCACAGTGTGACAGTAAAGACCCCGTAAGAAGAACACGTAGTTCTATAGTTGGGGTAACACTGACATTGCGATTGTGAGAGTCTCACAATGGTGAAGGTGGATCTCGTATGCTGCATCCTGGGTAAGGGCGTACCTTTTGTACCAGTAGCGATGCAGCATGGTGCGACAGAAGACATGCTTCTGTGGCAAAGGTGCGCGCTGTGCGCGACAAGGAGGTGCGAACATTACATCCGTCTTTACAACCGACAGAGGACGTCTCCCCTGCGGCAAGATGGTGCGAATATTTAAATCCGTCTTTGTACCGGGCTTGCAATACCTCTTACGTACGATCTGCTTCCAAATATACCTGAGTGACGCGTACGGAAACAGTGGTATTATATACCCTGGTAGCCCCCCAAGTTTGATGGTGCTACTCGTGTAGGAGTATTAAACTTAGTTATTCAAATCCTGAAAAACACTTAATGCAAATATTAGAAGTATATGCCGCGAATCGCAACATATAAAACCTAATGAAGTAAAAGATTAGCGCAAAGCAATATATAGCACATAGCATATAAAAGAAGTAGTAGTGCGAATTACACCTATCATGAGGTTTTACAAACTATATAAGAGAAGTAGCACGTAGCTAATCTGCGAATGCATTACGCTCATGGCGATTGATTGATCTTTTTTTTTCTTATTATTATAATAAAAACAATGGCGCGGATGGACACACCGTGACCGCGACTAATAGTTTCAATTGCACGTACAGACGCATATGGATGTATCGTGACCGTGTAGACTCTAACGTTTGTGGATGATCATAGATGACCACCGCTTTTTGTCTCGTGCGCTCATGGCGATTGACTAGCATCGTGGTGCCTGTACGCTCATGGCGTCAATCTGCGAAGGTGTCCGAACGCACGGCCTAACGCGGATAAATTTATCGTGACTGCGTTGTTTGAACGTGCAAACAAGCGCGAACAGGCATCCCAACCGTAAAAATATTATGTGCGCGAATTAATTCGCGGCTAAAAGATAAAGTAGGTCCGATCGTGCGGACTTAGTGCGGCTATAGGTAAAATCGTGTTTACCAAGTTTAAAAGATTTACATAAAATCTCATGAATATTTAAAAGATAACATATCTTAAAAGATATGCACAAAAATATGGAGATATCTTTTTAATTTTATCAAATACAAAAAGATTTACTTAAAATCTTTTGAATATTTTAAAAAGATATTGCGAGATTTAATTGTGTTATTGTTGTAGCTCAAACACGATCGAATCCCCTAGGGATAAATACCAATCACAGATACATGAAAGAATAGCAACAGTTTGGTTTATAACATGAAATTTGCATGTAAAGATTATACATGCATGCATACGATGCACGTGTATAATCTGTATGTATGTGATATTGTATTGTAGAAGGAATATAAAGCTCAGTCATGAACCGAATCACTTTTTGGTTTATATGTGTCGTGTACAATACAAAGTTTTAAAGTTACCGGCTTTTGAACTCGACGGTTGCTTTCCGGTGATGTGAGAGCATGAAACTTGTCGTAGTCATGTCCCACGAATGACGCCACTTGTTGATGCATAATCTGGCGTGGGCTGGATTCAACGACTCTCCCTGGGCCGTTAGTCGTCTTCTCGAGCCCTGAGTAGACCTGTTCAACAAAGAGAACCCGTTAGGAGTGGACCCGAGGCCGTAGCCCCGGGATCCACCTCCGACGGTCAAGTTAGTATCGGTGCGATATGGCTTATGAGAGTTAGGTTTAGAGTAACCTGTTATATTATGTTGTAGAAGGGGATTCCAGCCATGTATTTATAAGGCATGGATTAGGGTTTAGGCGTAGAGTGGGCCGCTGTCTGCGCGGGCCTGGCCCATTCCAGACTATACGTCCACAGACCAAAGGTATCGGATTTGATATGCGGTAGAATGACAATGGATATAAACAAATGTATTATTACGATTGTTTATGTTTGAATGACAAAATATGATATGAAAAAGTGTATAAATATTTGAGTTTTATAGTGGAAAAGAGAGGGCTCACGAGAATGGATTTCATAAACACGAAATTGATGTATAATGAATATATGACTATGATATACCATTTCAATATGGGATTGCCTTGAACACGGAGTAAATATATAAAAGATGAAACACGGAGTAGAGTAAAATACAGAGGACGCGGAAACTAGTTCCAAACACGCACACACAGGAGGGAATTATTAAAGTCGGCAAACCGGCAAAGTTGCTTTGAGTTAACGCACCGCCCCCCAAACCCATTTTACTCTTGATTAACAAATTACTATTTGCCTTGAACATCTCATGTCGTTCAGATTCCGTGGAGGGGTACGTACCTTAATTAATTAGCATATACTGCTTTGTGTTTCTAGATTCTCACATGTTAAATTTTGTCTTAAATCAGTGTGTAGATTGATATGTAAATATGCAGAATTCTTAGTGCTTTAGTCGGAGAAAAATTTCTTAATTTTCTATTTTCAGTTCTGTAAAACAAAGGGAGGGATTAAATTTTTCCATAAAACGTAGAAAATGCGTTCACGTGACACTGTTTTCTTTTTTGAAGAAAAGAAAAGGAGTTACAAGGGAAATAAGGAAAACACAAAAAATGTGTTTTGTAGTTTCTCTTGTTAAGTTGGGAAATGCATGTTCTTTTGTTTTGTAGAGAATGTGCCGGGAAAAGTTCGATTTGAACGCAATCTCTATTTTCCTTGTTTTTTACAAAACATTTTGTAGAAAACAATGGTATTTCTTTCAACTAAGCGCACCCTTATTGTTCTTGGCGTTTTGTATCACATATGACCGATCTTTGTAACCTGCAGTTATATATTTGCATTTTGGGATGATAATGGTCTTCATTTTTATGTCAAAAAACACCAATTATAATGGTTTTAAAAAGTCAATCATTCATTAAATTCGAGGAATTTTCTGTTTTACAAGGAATACTATGTAAGAATTAGGTATTTGTTTTTATACACATCACAGAAAGAACCATAGTAATTCCATTTTTGTTCATAAATATATTCATTCTTGCAACTTGTGGTAGTTCTTTTTGCATTTGTGCAACACTGATGATTGGTTTGCAACAAAAAGTCAGAATACAATGTTGGATAAGTACTTGTTCTTTTTAGTATGGACTCTTATATATGATATTGATTCGCAGCCGAGTGCTTCTTCTGGTATGGGTGTTGCTGACCACTGCAAGGGCACATTCTTGGAACTGCAAAGAAAGAAGGCTCACCGTTATGTAATCTTTAAAATCAATGAGAATAAAAACGAAGTTGTTGTTGACAAGACAGGTAGTCCTTCCGAGAGTTACGAAGATTTCACATCAGCATTACCTGAAAATGATTGCAGATATGCTGTCTATGACTTTGACTTTGTGACTTCTGATAACTGCCAAAAGAGCAAGATTTTCTTCATTGCTTGGTTATATTTT
>LBNU01007411.1:6603-17788 GCA_014162995.1 Artemisia annua
GAGTCGTATTATCTCAGATTCTGCAAGATCATGAATGATTTGTCAAGGCACAACCTCACTCAGACAAACATTGCTAACAACACAGTCTTTCTGAATGAGCTACAACCAGAATGGGGAAGATACGTCACCATTGTTTATCAGACGAAGAATTTGCATGATGTTACTTATGATCAGTTGTACGATTTCTTGAAGCAGAATCAGGCAGAGGCAAATGAAGTGAGAGCTGAGATGCTTGCTAAGAAACATGATCCTCTAGCACTTATTGCTAATACACCATCACCTTCATTAGTGAACACACCATATCAACCATCATCATCATCTTCCACTCACAACTACATGCAACAACAATACATTCCACAACAAACTGCTGCAATCCCACAACAACAATTCTACCCACAACAACAACAACAAGTCATTCCACAACAACCATATCCATACTTCCCAGAACCAGAGTTCACTGATAGTGATGATTCTACTGATGCTTTGACACAAGCACTTGCTCTTCTGACAAAAGCAGTCCAAGGACGCTATTCCACACCAACCAACAACAACCAACGAATTTCAACGAACACTCGTAACAGGCAGATTGTGCAACCGAGTTTCAACATGGGCAATGCCGGGCCAATGGTTGGAGGTATGAGGAATCAGCAAGGATATGCTCCAGGCTATAACATGGGTAATCATAATAGGCAGAATCAGATGGGTCAGTATGTCGGGAACCAGATGGGGCAAGTTGTTGATAATCAGAGGGGTCAGAATGTTGGTATTCAGGGTAATCAGTTTGGCAATGTTGGGAATCAGGGTAATCAGTATGGAAATGTTGCAGCACAAGTTGGTGGGAATTATGGAAATGTGAATGGGAATCAGCAGAATGTGATTAAGTGTTTTAATTGCCAAGGTGTCGGTCATGTGGCGAGGAACTGTCCTACTAAGCCTCAAAAGAAGACTTCATAATATCTACAAAAAGCATTGATGCTAATACAAGAAGAGGCAGGATTCCAGTTGAACGCCGAGGAGCATGATTTCATGGCACTGATGGATGACATGGAGGACAGAGAGGAAGTGAATGCAAACTGCATATTTATGGCTAATCTTCAGGAAGCTAAGTATGATACAGATTCTGAGACACCTCCTGTTTATGATGCCAATGCAATTTCTGAGGTACACAACTTCGATCATGACAACAATAATGATATATTTGATATGTCTTTTCATGAGGAACAGCATTCTGAGACACAAGCACCTATTTATGATACATATCAGGATACGCCGAATAGTAGCAATATTGATTCGACGACTCCCGATATGAATCATAATGGAGGCTCAGTTTCACAGCATGCTGAGACTGATGAGGAAACACGTGCTTTATTTGAAACATTATTGAATAATTGTACTATCGAAGTTGAAAAAGTGAAAAAGGTCAATCGCGATGTTAAGGCCGCGAATGAGATATTGACCACTGAGCTTGAGAGATACAAGGCCAAAGAAAAAAGTTTTCTAAATGATAAAAAACGCGAGTCTGAATTTGAAATTGGTTATAAGAAAATACTTGTTAAAGATAGAGAATTGCAATGCAAATATGATAATCTTGAAGTCACTTCAATGAAAACAATTAAATCTTTAAAACAAGAGATTTCTGATTTAACAAACCAACTTTCAAAACAAAAATCAGCTTATGCCAATCTTGAAAAAGAACGGGATGAGTTGAAAAAAGACTTTGCAAAGAAAGAAGATAAACTTTTGGAAGAACTCATAGAGTCAGAACATAAGCTTGCTAAACTTGAAGATTTGTTGGTTAAAAAGGGTCAATCAGCTCAAACAATTCATATGATTACGAATCAGACTGATCCGATTTACCACACAAAACACAAAATGGCTCTAGGGAACAAAACTCCTTGTTATCTCAAGAAAGCTCAGGAAGCACAGAATTCTTTGTATAATGGTAAAGTGATTTATGAGAAACATGATCCTCCATATGTGCGTGATTCTGATGACACTATACAACTTGCGGAGGAGAGTCAACATAAAATGAAACAAAATAATCCTAATTTAAAACCAATTGATTACGAGAAATAGAACAAAATCAATGGAATCACTTTTGTCCCTCAAAAACAAACACAAACTGTTTCCAAAAAATTCACTTTCAAGCAAATGCTTTTAAAACCTGCAGTTGTATCCAAATCTCTTTCAAATATTGAACAGATGTCTTCAAACAACACTTTTAACACAAGTGCTGCAAGGGGATATCTTGATGATCTCAAAACCAGAGTTGGAACACTTCAGAGGACTTTAGATTCTAAAACGAACACAAATGAGAAAAATTGGAACTGAACGGTCCATTTACAAGTAAAAAGGATTCTTGAAAGTGATATTGCTCCACAACTCACTGCTGTGAATGCAAGAGTGATTCATTTTGAACAAGCATTTTTGAAAGAAACTACTGACTTTGTTACGGATCACAAATCCCTAGTAAAGCAGGCAAATGAATCTTTTGAGAANNCCTAGCTTCTAGTGCCGCAGTCACACTGTCAGCAACTAGTTGCCGGATGGCTTCCTGAGTCAAGGCGGGAGTAGTGGAAGTAGCGGGAGTAGTTGATCTCGTACGTGCCATTCTATAGATGTTCGCAAGATAAGATGGGATAAGAATAATGTCATATCCATTTAGACATTCTTGCAAGTTCTAACTAATAGAGACTTGCGTAGAGACGGAAGATACAAGTTGTAACTCTTAGAACATTGTCTGATACCGGAGAAATGGATAGGTAGGGAATCCTAAAACTAAAAGGGCGGATTTCCTAATAAGATTCACTATACTCCTTGGAAGTTCGTTTACCCCATCTAAAGGCATAGTGATACTAAAAGATCCTAATCATTATAAGTTTTAGTGTTCCTAGGTAAGTTTACTTGTTTTAAATTTTCTAATAACCTCGAGTTCTTAAAACTTAGGGTAGGCCTATAGTGTTTCCTAAAATATAAGGCATAGTGGATCCTAATACGGGATATGTAGCTTAAGAAAACTAGGTATAAACGAATTATAATGACTATAACGACTTGTTCCTATATCTTACACACACATACTACCTATATATCTAAACTACCTATATAACTAAGTCTATAACCTTACTAGCTTGATCCTTTGTTATTCTTAAGTTCCTGGATTGCTTCTAACAGATCCCTCATATGAGACTTATGACTATCTCTAATATCCTCAATGATCATTTCTATAGTGGAAAGTCTAACATGAGCTGTAACTACTTCATCAGAGTGTTCTTCATACTTTGTTTGTAACTTAAAGATTTGAAAACGAGTTTTCTCTAGTTCGTTTTCTAACCTAGTATAGCCTTTTTGGATTATAACTCTACCTTTTCCTAAGTCACTAATCTTATTTTCTACTTCCTCGATACGTCCTAAGGATAACTTATCTAAGTGACTAAGTATATCCTCAATTTGTTCTTCATGTCTTTCTAAAGGTGTTTTATAAAAACTACTTCCTATTTCAAATCTAGGGGTAGGTGAGAGTGGTATAATACGTAATTTCTTACGGGGAGGGGAAACTACTTTGGGAATATAGTAATCTTGACTATTATAGTGGGGTATAGATGGAGTAGGGGTTAAAGTAGGTACGGTAGGAATATCACCACCATATGCTTGCATATAACTATTATATGCTTGTATATAGGGATCATTCGGGGAAAGTTCTAAAGCTAAGGCAACTAAGGCATTATGGACTAATTCTTCCGGAGAATTAGAACTAGGGGATGAGTGAGTAGGGGTAGCCGGGGTATACTCATAACTATCCGATGAGTCATCTGTATCCAACACGTTGATAGGATTGTTAAAGAAAGACATATCTAACTCTAATACCCGGGAAAGGTATCTTAGCATATCCCTAACCTATGTTATGTCCTAAAGGCAATAGCAATAGTGGGGAATCTATCTTAGAGGCATAGTGAGGAATCTATCCTAAAGGCAATTCGGGGAATCTAACCTAAAGGCAAGTTAGGAATCTTAATCTAAAGGCAAGTCGGGAGTCTAAAGGCAAGTTCGAGGATTCTAGTGGCACGGAGGACTTTTAGAAAAAGTGGTTATAGTTTAGGAAAAATCCTTTTGTTCTCTATAACCAAGGCTCTGATACCAATCTGTAACACCCCCATTTTCATAGACCGCAGCGGATGTTAGGTCTGGGGTATTACTTCATGGAAACAAAGACAAGATAATAGAAATGACTCGAAAAGAGACGTTTTTGAAAAAGGTGTTATCATTCATTTATTCATCAGAGTTTTTATAGTAAAAGATATACTTTTACCAAAAGAGAGGTCCTTAAGATATGTTTAAAAGCAAAAGATGAATGATAACTATTCTGGACGTCCTCATGTCCACTGCCACTCTGTGCCAGGGTTCCTAAAGTGCTCATATATCTAGGATAACATGCTTAAAATGTCAACACGAAGGTTGAGTGAGAGTCATAGGTTTAAGTAGATAGAGAGTGAATACAAGTTCCACAGAGTTCTGCAGAAACCCTAGGTGTTGAAAAGTTTTAGAGAGAGAAATGATATATTTCACTGAGCTCATGAACCACACGTTAACAGTTCAGATCATGGGGTCTGCAGACCAAACCATGATGGGACGGGAAGGATAACTTGCCAAAGTTAATCCTTCAGAGAGGGTTCAAATATAGTACTTATTGGTGCCCAAGACATAGGCAAACCAACGGGAGTTGTCAAACTCCAATAGATCTATCGACTATATTCGCGTTCACTTGGGTACCCCCACAAGTGATTAAGGTCATAAATTTAGTTATGTAATAGTGGCAGATAGTAACACTCGTGCAACAACAAAAGAAAAGACTTGTATTCGCTTTAAAGCATGTATCCCCCTCACAGGGTTTGTGAAGCATTTAGAGTTAAAAGTTAAGAAGGTATGGGGCTACGAAACTCACCTGGGTCTAAGGTAAGTAGGGTAGGGGTTTACACAGCTCACTTACGTATCATGGGGGTAGTGTAGGTATGTGTATGTCAAGTCCTAGTTTAGGTTTTTGTTAGGACCTAAGTTTATCAACGTTTAATCAAGTCTCGGTTATTCCAGTATTTGTAATAGGTTGCTAGAATATTTAACTTATCAATGTAAACGTGTAAAGTCCATTACACTTCCAATGGGCCTTAAGCCCACACGTTTAAGAAAGGAAGGAATAGGGAAGTGTTGCCCTAGCTCCTCTCCTATAAATAGGACACTCATGTAATCCTATTTCTTGTTGGTTATTTCATTTACATAAGGAAACTCTTGCACTTTTATTCTTCATATTTGATCTAATCAACCAAACTCTATTTCTCATCTTATTTCTATCAAATCATTACTTGTGTTTACAATATGGTGACCTAACAAGTGGTATCAATCGCTAGAAGAAGGTGTAATCTTTGTTTTTGTTGCTAACAAACCAAAAATATCTTTTTTTAATCGTTATTTTTTTTGATAAAGCTTGTTACTTTCTTGTTTGTTTCGTGTTTTTATCACATCTTTTTCATCAAAACTTGTGCTACAAACTCAAACAACCAACAATGTTTCAAAATTTCTCAAAAACTTTTAGATTCATACTTTTGTACAATTTTTTCGAAAATTTTCAAATTTTTGAAAAGTTGTTAAAGTTTGCAACTTTCTTTAAGATTTCATCATTTTAAGGTTAGTTGTACAAGAATCTTGGATTAAAAATGTGTTTTTGGCTTGCTTTTTACAAAAACAAAAATTTGCCTAGTTTTGACAAGTTTTCGAAATCCTTAGACCCTAAACTTTCGAGATCTTTGCTCTTTGCTCCTAAGGTGTTTCCGTTGCTTACTCAGTGCTTTCTCTCTTGTATAAGAAAGAAAACACTTCGACTCGTTGGATATTATCGAGCTTGTATAATCTCGATAATTGTTGCAATATTTTCGAAAAAATTGAACATTTTCGAGATCTTTTCTGAAGTTTCGAAATCTTCTGATTTTCGAGATCCTTGGAATACTTTCAAAATCTTTTCATAATTTTTCGAGAACATTGCTAAACTCACAAATCTCAAAGATTTCAAAAATTCTTAACATTTTTCTCGATAATTGTGCTTTTTTCGGGAACTTTTGTAAATTTTCGAGAACTTTGGTAATTTATCGAGAACTTTGGACTTTAACTGCTTTTCGAGATATTCTTCAACAAAGTTTTGAGAACACACTTGGGAAAGTTTTCAAGGCTTGGCATAACACTTATACCTTCTACAAGATCCATTTACACACAAGTCTTTCATGTCTCAACTACCGTACTCAAACTCTCCTTATACTCCACGTCACAGTACCGACCCTCGTCATGTATTACACTTTGGTAATGAATCAAATCCTCCTATGTTGATTAACGGAAACTACACTACTTGGAAACGACGATTCTTACAATGGGTTGCTAATCATCCACACGCTGATCTCATACTGAAATCAATTCTTCAAGGACCATATCAAATGAAATTCATTGCTGACTCAACAGGCTTCATTGAACTACAAAGCAAAGATAGCTTGACTGGCCATGACCTAAACCAACATGTTGCTGATTACCAAGCAAGTTGGTACATCACTCTCGGTCTTCCAAATTCCATCTATTCTACCTTGGATTTTGAAGCTAGTGCTCATGAAATGTGGAAACATCTTGAAGTCATGCATCAGTCACACCATGACCTACGAATGAATCAGCTTCTACAGTCTTGTCTCCAAAGGAAATTCATGAAAAGCATCCTCCCTGCTCCACAAATTACTCTTCATAGCTATCTGGAATCGCGTCTGACAAATTTGTTCAAGCTGGAAGATGATACTACTCATGTGGAAACAATATCTTGGAGATCTCATGGAAGTGCATATATCTGCATGCTATATCTCTCCCGGGTCACTTCACAACATGGCAAACGCCACCTACTGATAATGATCATACATGACCAAACACGCCGCCTCTTATGCTCTCTATCGATGGTACTCATATGGAACTGTTGATATGCTGCTAATGGCTGACACACATGAACTCCAGGTAAGTGATTCCAGTCCAATCTATGACACTGATGCTCAGTATCAAGCAAATGATTCTTATTCATGCCTGATACATGACAGTGGTTCTCCGTCTAATTCTATCTCAGACAATGCAGAAGTTGTTCAATCTGATTCTATGTTATCTACTCATATAACTGATCAAATGTCCACAGTGGTTTTATTTGATGATAATCCAATAAACCCAGTTGTCACATTTGATGAAACAATTATATCAACTGCACATGATAACAATGATCAACTTGAACAGCATGAGCTTTTGTCTGATTCAGACGCCGAATGGAGAATGTTACTTATGACTAGCCAAAATCAAAATATCCAGTGTCAAGCACTGAATGCAAGGTTGAGAGACAAAAACGTTAAATTAACCAGAGCACTTGAGCATTGTAAATCACAAATCAATTTTTTCAAAGCAAAAGCAGATCAGGAAACATGTTTAGAGACAATACTTCAGAAAAACAACGATTTACAAAAGAAGCTAAGCATGTTAATTGACTCCACTTTATTTCAGTACTATAAATCATTCACAACTGAAATCCAATCAATGGAATATGTTGTTGAAAAGAATTCTGAACTCACTGTTGCCAACTTTCTTTCCCCTATTGCGAAAGAAAGAAAGGAAATGTTACAAAACTCAATTTACTCCAAGTCTTCAACGTTTGCATTCATATGCTAAGAAATGGGAACAGTAACTTAACAGGGAAGTCAAAACCATCATAGATGTTTTTCAAGAATCTGAACAAGCGATTTTAAACCAAAAACATCAAAATCAGATTTTACAAAAAGAAGCTGATTGACTCTTGGAACATGTTCTTAGTGCTGATATAATTTCTGTGATTATGAATTCTCTTTATGAATCTGGTACTTCTATGCTCGTTGATGATCACTGTGATGATGTTGAGTTGTTATCTAAACAAATTGAGACATTAAAAGATGAAAACGTTAATCTCTGAAAACACAATGATGATGTGCAAAACAAACTTTCAAATGAGATTTTCCAACTTAACAAAAAGCTTGAATGGTGTCAAAACCAAAGTCTGGATTTTGAATTAGAATTGCAAAGTCTTAAAACTTCCACATCCTTTCAAAAAGAAAATGAGGAATTAAAAAGTTAAATTTCAAAATATGAAAAGGAAATTGCAGAATTGCAAGAAGTTACAGACTATTGGCAAAAGAGTCGAGATAATTATCTCTATTCAAACAGAAAGCTAGACAATGAAATTCAAGATAAAATGCACATTATCATTGAGTTGAAAGAGAAAATACGTGAACTTGAAAAAGGAAAATCTGTCAACACTAAAGTTATTGCACCAGGAATGTACTCAGTAGACATAACCAATGTAGAACAACACACTCATAAGTCTAATATGGATCCTTCCACTTCTACAGGAATAGTTGCCACTCATATCGTTAGCAGATCCAAGCGTAAACGTATGAAAAGGAAGAATAGGATTTTGCAACGTAGAAGAGAGACACTAGAAGCCTCTGAAGTAGAAGAACACACTAGGACTTTGAATAAGACTCATCCTGCACTAGATTTAGATACTGATTTGGCAAATTGTAATCCTAATCTATGTGTAACGAATGATGAACCTTTGAATGTTTTAAAAGTTGATGCTTCATGTGTGTTTTGTCGTAAAAGTATGTTATCTGGTGATCATTCTAAATGTGTTGCAAATTCTCTTTTATCTCGTCTTAAGAAACGTACATTAGGCAGAAAATCTAGGCCCACTAATGCTTCTAAATCTGTGCTAGGACTTATGCCCTGTGTAGTTTCTAAGAATGATATAGTCAACCCAGTAGTTGCGAACAATACCTCTAGGATCATGCCAACTGTCACTGAATTTGATATAAAGAAGGCTAAATCTAGTTGGAATTGGCAACGTTGGTTACAAAGGACACATAACTTTAAATGGATTCCTAAAATTGTTAACATGTGTGCTTCTAACCCAACGGAACCCACAACTTCTTCGGGTTCCACCCTTACCATTGTACCATCGTCGTCTCTTTCATGTGATGCAGGTGGTGCAAATTGTTCTCTGGATTGTTGATAGCGGATGCTCCCGACACATGACAGGCAATCTCAAACTGTTAAAAAACTTTGTCTCAAAGTTCATTGGTACTGTCAGATTCGGGAATGATCATTTCGCTGCAATTATGGGCTATGGGGACTATGTCAGTGGGAATATCGAAATTAGTCGTGTTTATTATGTTGAAGGCCTTGGTCACAATCTATTTTCAGTTGGTCAATTTTGTGATGGTGATCTGGAAGTTGCATTCAGGGAGAAAACATGCTTTGTTCGTGATCTACAAGGAAATGATCTCATGTCCGGCACACGTGGAAACAGTCTATATACAATTTCAATGTCCGACATGACCGCTTCCTCTCCCATTTGTCTACTTTCAAAGGCTGAATCGACAAAATCCTGGTTATGGCACCAACGCATGTCACATCTCAACTTCCGAACTATGACTGATCTTGCTCGCCATAAACTAGTTGACGGTCTTCCAAGGTTCCGATATGCAAAAGATCACCTATGTCCCGCTTGTGAACAAGGAAAGAGCAAACGTGCACACCTCACCACCAAACCAGAACCGAGCACTGATCATGTTCTTCAACTTCTTCATATGGATTTATGTGGACCAATGCGAGTACAAACGATTAATGGGAAACGATACATACTTGTGATAGTCGATGACTTCTCCAAATGGACTTGGGTCTACTTTCTTCGAAGCAAAGATCAAGCTCCATCAATGATAATCACCTTTCTCACGAAAATTCAGGTTCAACTTCGCAACACAGTAAGAATTGTAAGAACAGATAATGGAACTGAATTCAAGAATCAAACTCTTCGTGCATACTTTGAGAAAGTTGGAATTGAACATCAAACATCAATTGCACGGACTCCCGAACAAAATGGAGTGGTCGAAAGACGCAACAGAACGTTAGTGGAAGCCGCACGAACGATGCTCATTAATGCTCAATTACCAGATTATCTTTGGGCAGAAGCCGTCTCTACCGCATGTTACACCCAAAATCGTTGTATGATCAATAAACGTCACAAAGTCACACCGTATGAAATTGTTCACAAACGAAAGCCTAACATACAACACTTTCATGTATTTGGTTCTCTATGCTATCCAAATAATGATCGTGATGATCTTGGAAAACTTAAAGCAAAGGCTGACGTCGGTATCTTTATTGGATATTGTGAAAACTCAAAAGGATTTCGAATCTACAACCGTCGTACTAGAGAGATTCAGGAGACTATTCATGCTAATTTCGATGAGCTCACAGATATGGCTTCTGAGCAAAACAGCTTAGGACCCGCAACCAACCGTCTAAACTTTCCAGACTCTTCAGCTGAACCGTTGTCACTAACTCGTCGAGAATTGGAAACATTGTTTTCTCCTTTGTTCGATGATTCATTTGAGACATGTGCACCAGATGTATCCACTAGTTCCGCTGCTCAACCTGATAATATTCAAGTACCTGATACAACGGTTACTACAACAACAATAGTAACACCCGATGCACCCCCGACTGAGTCACCAACAATAGAAGAACAAACCGCTTCCAACACCGACAACCCAACTGAAGATCTGAACCAACAACAAGTACCCGAACCTGCAAATTATTATCCGAATGCGTTCTTTAATCCGTTTGCTCCGACTCCGAACCTTTCAGATATTGCTGAGTCGTCAACACGCAACTTGGAACCAACTAATATGCAGCAGTTTCATAACCCTCACCCTTCAACTCATCATTGGACTCGTGACCATCCAATTGTCAACATTATTGGTCATCCAACAGCTCCAGTTATGACTAGACAGAAACTTCACTCCGATGCCGAACATTGCATTTATGCTCTAACAGTTAGTCATGAAGAACCTAAAAATATTAAAGAAGCTCTCACTTACGACAACTGGATTGAATCAATGCTCTAACAATTAGTTGAACGACCGGATGGATTTTATGTCATTGGGCTAAAATGGATTTGGAAAAACAAGTTGGACGCAGAAGGCAATGTTATTCGTAACAAATCACGTTTGGTAGCTAAAGGATATACTCAAGAGGAAGGAATTGACTTTGAGGAATCTTTCGCACCAGTGGCTAGACTCGAAGCTGTTAGAATATT
>LBNU01007412.1:7790-19445 GCA_014162995.1 Artemisia annua
GTTGCTAAATGCAAGTAAGATCAGAATGCAAACCAAAGCTAACACAATCTGCCATAGACTAACAATAGGGTTTTGCACACCCTAACTTACAACTTCATGGTCTTGAACCCATCAAATAAGAATTAGTTCACAAATTCCACACAACGGTTGGTGGGGGACTCTAAAACCACGGATAGAGCAGCAAGCATAACCTTGCTCCAAAAGTGTGCGCTTAGATGCAGAACCGAGTAACCTTCAAGTCATGATCAAACCAAGCAAACCAACAAAAAAACCCTAAGCGACTTCTCTCTCTAGGAGAAATCCGGCCGCCCCTCCCTTTTCTTTTTCCGGCCAAAAATCCACCCTAATTCGTGTCCTCTCTACCTTCGAATGATTGTTATTGTTCTTTAGGTATGCAATACATGTTTTAGGGTTGATTAATTCATGGTAGGGGCGGCTGAACAAAATTTTTCTTGGTTTATCTCTTCATAAACGATTTCTCCTTTTCTTGGGTTTGTTTGTCGATCTTTGATTTATGATTCCTAAGTCGGTTTTCTGGACCGACTATACCTTATATTGGTCGATCTACCTTTACTGCACATTGTTTTAATCATTACTATGGTTAAAGTGTTTCATTGAATCGTTATCCTTCTTTAGGGTTTCGATTTTCTAAGTGTGCTGTTTAGGGTTTCGGTTCCATGGGATGATCGATTTAATGGATTGGTATCCATAATCGATCTGCTTTACATTCTTATATATCCCTAATGGTTTTTATTATATTTGTTCATGGGTTTCTTGTATGGGATCGGTACCTTTAATCCTATGACGGTTTTATTCTTTCTAGGGTCGATCTGGGTTCTCTCCAAGAATGAAACCCTTTCGTGGATTTTGTGATCATGGTTCTATACTGGTTTACTTGATCTATTTTGGAAGTGGGTTAAGAGAGAGATGGTGTTATTGGTCGATCAGAGTTGGGGTTATTCTAAATCTTAATTTTCTGTTTTAGGGTTGTCAACCCTAGTTTAATGCTTATTCGTGATACTGATGTTGTTTACATGATCAAGACCATAGTGTTCGTTTCTTATTATTGCACTCAGTTCTTTGTGGCTGCTGGTGCATGGAAGGTTCTTGTAAACACTTATTTGCTGCTGTTGATCGATTATGCTGGAAGTTTTATTGGTTGTTCCACACGTTTCATCACTACAAGACATGCTCGTGATTGTAGTTACTTGGTTTTGATTGATGGTGCTGATTGGTGTGGACGGTTTGATTCGTCTTGGATCATTGTTGGCAAACAACAGACTTGGCATGGTTTTTTGTCCATGTGATGCTTATTCACTCTTATTTGGATTGTCGCTTATGATGTCATCTTATGGTCCATTCTGGTTGTTGCATATGACTTGATACTTGGTTATCCCCATGTTCCTTGGATGACTAACTTCTATGCAGCTGGTTTAGTGCTTGCATGTGGATTGTAGCTGCTTAAGTAAGATTACAAGTTCAGATGTTATATGTTGGTTATGAAGTGGAAGTTTGGGTCGATTAGACCATGTGTTTGCTTCAACTTCAATTGCTACAGAAGTCACTCTCATTAGGTTATTAGATTATGCACTTTGCATAATACTAATAGAAGATGCAATTGGTTGAAGCTGGAAGCTTGAAGTTGGGTTGCTTATAACCGTGTTTATGTGTCAAATTTGATTTGCTAGGTTTTGCACTCTTATCAGGTTATTAGAATATGCTTCGTGCCTATTACTAATAGAAGTAGCAAATCGATTTGATTGGCAAGTTGGAGGATTCTTCATGGAAGTAAATGGACCGAAATAGTGTTTTTGAAGGCTCAAGTACAGTTGTTGTGTCGTATTGTAATGTTTTATTTATTTTTTCATTATTAGTAGGTTCACTTTGTAAGTTATAAGAATGGTGTGTCATTCTTATATGAGAGTCTGTAAGTGTCCTAAGGGACTTAGATGAGGGAAGTCACCCTCATCCATTGTACTTCAACGTTGTCTGGTTAATGTATTTTACCGGGGTACAGGATTATTCCCCTTTACCCAAATAAAAAATTTCGTTCTTTTTAACAAAATATAAACTTCCCTACACTTATCTTTTTGTAAAATACCTTTACATGCAATTAAAACGAGGTTAAAAACAATATAAAGCATTTTCACAAATTATTCGAAACATGAAAATTAAACAATTATTATTAAGCATATATGACACAAACAAACAAATAAAATAAAAACATCAAACAATTAAAAACATGGGTTGGGTTGCCTCCCAACAAGCGCTTGTTTTTGTTCGAGTCACGAGCCTGACTCTACCCTTATTTAGCGGAAATAGGGGAGGTTTTCCCTACACTTATGATTAAGTGCGGGTGGAAGTAGCGATACACACCCTTGGAGTGGAAATATGCCACGTGAGGTGAAAGGGGTGAGTGAATGGCTTCCTTCATCCTAAAACTACCCGGATAATAATTGTTGATGGGTGGGTCAGTTCCTCTTTTGTCTCCTAGATGAAAATCTAAGGATGGAAAGGTGTGTAAAGATTGAGGTTCCGGTTCATCAACACTAGGAAATTCCCTAGGATTAAGAGTAAGGTTATCACTACAAGTATTCAAACCTATTTCCTCTAGTGGTACTTGGTCCAAGGGTTCTACTTCCATTGGGATTCCTAAAGTCTCTTCTACTTCTTCCGGGTAAGTCACGGGCGGTGTGAGTGCCTCAAATGATGGTAGGACTTGTGGGGTACTTTGTGGGCTTGGATTATCCACCTCATCCTCCTTTGTATCTAGATTACCTATGTGTTCATTTTGTACTATGATGTTAGGCGACATCCACTTAGGTATCTCAACATTAGCGTATTCATCCCCAAATAAACTTGTTTCATAATCCTTGAAATTTGTGGTCAATTGACTTGCACTAACGATTGTTGGGTTGTCTACTCTATAATAATATTGGGCACAATCTTCTATGGCATTCCATGCTTCTTCAGCATTTAATTCCCTAAGGTCCCAATTGGCAAAATCGTTAATGTACATTTGGTCATATCGGTTGACACGATCATAGAAGATTTGGGTTAGGGATGCTAAATCGAATCTATGATGAGGGACTATTCGGAGTAAAATTTTAAAACGAGTCCATGCATCATATATGGGTTCATCTTGATATTGGTTGAACATCAAGATGTCATTAGGGGCGAATGGGTTTCGTGGTCGGTAGTACGGTGGATTCGCGTACTCCATAATGGTGAACGGAACAGTCAATGGAAAGGTTTCTACGAATAAAGACACAAAGAAAAGATAGACTACGGGAAAGCTAATAAAAAGAAAATAAAATCTCACTCGATAGGAATCTAATGAGTAGACCTAATAAAATAAATTCCAACCTAAGCAATAACTATTCCCCGGGCTGCGGCGCCAAAAACTTGATGCGTGGTTTAGTGACCTTACAACAGGTTTTACCTCTCGAGGGATCTCAAGAGGCTTACAACCCCACCAGGCAGTGTACATGACTGATGTAGTATAGTGAAGTGGTAAGTACGGGGGATTGATCGTTCAATTCAAAGAATAGTGTTCGTTAGGATTGAAATTTATCTACTAGGTCTAGAGATGAGGGATGATTCTTTTTGTATTTTTATGTTTTATGGAAAGCAAGTAAAATATTGGGTATTGGAAGAGTGGCCGGAATTAGTTGCTAGTCAACTAACCCAAGAGCTACTAATTAAACTAATGTGCAAGAAAAGTAAATTAAGGTTCTACAAGAAAAGTGAAGCATGTCTACCTATGATGTATTACTCCTTGCTAGCTATCCAATTCTACCTATTGACTGTAAACCTTGTTTTAATTGACGGGTGTATTTCCTTTAAACATTCATGGGGTGACGTACGTACTTCCCTAATCCTATAAGCTCTTATCTCCTCCTACAACGATGCGTTAAGCACCCAATCATAGGGATTATAAACAGTGGCTTATGCATTAAATACTACCTTAATAACCTAGTACACATTGGTTACATGTTTCTTAAGACGTTCAAGCACATTACCATATAGGAGTTTAGCCAGTTTTCTTAAGCCTAACGTTGATGAAACATTCAATCAAAACAAGAAACAATAGGAAGCAAGAATTATAAACTAAACCAACTAGATCTATTGAAGTTGTCACGCGTTTATTGATGGAGATAGACACACACATCAACAAGCCCCAATTGATGGAGATAGACACAAACATCAACTAGAAATCAATAAGATCTAATTAGTTATACACAAGTTTCACACAATTATAAGTAGACACAAGGTGATTTTGCAAAGCATAATTAATGAAGAGCAATCAACAATAATGATAATTGAAGACATAACATAAGATTGAATCAATAAACAAACTATTAAAAGATGTTTATGGAGTGATTCGGAACCTCTAAGTTGCTGGAAAAACACCTACCCTAACCCTAGAATCGGACTTAGGGTTTGGGGCTTACAAATAATGAAGTTATAATGTTCTATTTATAGGCAACTTTACTGTCGGCAAAGGGTGACGGCGTCAGCTCTAACAATTGACGGCGTCAGCCCGCTGTTTTCATCAAATCGAAGATTTTTTCGTCCTCTTCGTGTGGGATTTTGAACCACCCAAATCCGAGTTCGTATGAAGATTTTATGGCCAAAACAGTAACAGCTACTCCGCGCGCAAGTTATGATTGTCTTATTTAACTTTTGATGGTTCCACTTTGGTTTCTTCTCGTGCAAGCCTTCTTTCTGACGTCGTCACTCTATATCATCTGACGCCGTCAGGTTGAATCCTGACGCCGTCACCTTCAAAAGTCTTCTGGGACGTCTCTTGTTAACTTAAGGCCAGACGGAATACTTCCAAATACACCTGACGCCGTCAGGTGTAACTTCCTCAAAAGTTCTTTGGAGCGTCACGTTAGGAATTTTCCAACTCCATGATCTTCTCGTGACGGCGTCAGCTTTTAAGGCATGACGCCGTCAGGTTGTGTTTCCTGATCTTTTTTCATGGCTTTGTTGGTTTATTCGTTCTTGAGCATAAATACATCCAAAAAGCTCCAAAATGCTTCATATTTCAGAAATCACGTCCCAAGTACCTAAAATGAGAAAAGAAACGATTTAAGGAAATATTTGATCAAATAAATACGATTTAGGGCTTAAATGACCCCCTAAAACGGGTACACTTTTCGTCTTATTTGTTTTGTTGTTTTTTGATTTTTTTGGTGTTGTTAACACTTTAGGAAAAGTGTTAATGACTTTTTTCTGATATGATTAAGATTTTTACAAAAATCTACAAAGTAGTGAAATTTGTAAAAGGAGGGTTTTGAAAATCACTAAACCTAAACGTTTTTGAAAACACGCAACAACCTCCCTGGCAGCGGCGCCAAAATTTGACTCGTCCCAAACTAACCAGTCAACCAGGTGTGGTCAACAAGTCAAAGCTAAGAGAGGAGAGATCAATTTATGATCCGGTGCAAGCACAGTGTATTCCCGGGTCGTTATGTCCGGACGAGATTGAAATTGTATTTTGGAAAACGTTTGAGGGATTCAGTGATTGGGAAAGTAGCCAGATAATGATTTTGATTGATTACACTAAACAGATATAAACGAAAATAAGACAGATAAGTAATATTAACAATAACTGGAAATCAGATAAACCTAAAACGTAATTAAAATTAGAACAAACGTAAACGCGTACTGGGAAAAGGACAAATTAAGCAGAAATAAACTAAAGGGGGGTGAAAATGACTTTTTACAAACTTAATATTAAAAGAAAATTTTATAAAAAAAAGAAAATTATTTTTTTGATTATTTTATTATTTAATATTAATTATTAATTAAAAACTATTTAATTACTTATTTAAACTAATTTAAATTAATAATAATACTAAAATAACTTAGATAATTATGAAAATTAACCATTACAGGAATCCTAAAAAATTATAAAAAGTTTATAAAAATTATAATTAAACTATTTTACTAATTATTTACTTAATTATTAATTAAAAGCTAATTAAACTAAATGAATTAAGAAAAATAGCAAATGAACAGTAACAATTATGAAACTATTTTCTAAAAATACTTTATAATTTATAAGAGCTAAAAAATGTAAAAAGATACTAGTGATTAAAAATAAACAGTAGTGGATTTTATTTTTGATTTTTTTAATTAAAACTAATTTAACTATTATTAATTATTATAAATACTAAATGAAAAGTGATAACTCTGAAAATTTTTATACAAATACTAAAATATAACAGGATCTTAAGAAAATATAAAATTGGAAAATGCTTTTTGAAAAAGCTGAAAAATAAGCCAAATGGCTTAAATAGAAGCTATCGCTTTTTTAAAATTGATGATTTTTCGATTTTCTTTTTACAAATCTATTCTAACAGTGAAAACAAGCAACTTTTGTAAAAACAATTTATCTAGAATTTAAAAATAAGCACTATAGGATCTTATGATTTCCACAGTGAGATTTTTTAGGAGAAAATAGACTTGAAAAGCTACCTAAGAAGCTATGCAATGAGAACCAAAGGAAACAAAAGCTACAAACAAGCTAGGTATACTGGAAAGAAGCTAAAATGACAAGAAAAATTAGTTGAATAAGCCAAGAACACAGAAATAGCAAATCCAAATTCCACAGACTCACAAAGGCCAAAAGGACTATTGCAGGCCTAGTTTTGGCTAGGGGCAAAAGCTCTTGAGCCCTGAATAAGCTTGGATCCAATAAGTCAGCTAGGGGGGGGGGGCTTTTCAAAAAGCCAAGGCACAAGCCCTGGATCCCACTAATAAGCACTAGAGGGGGCTATTGAACTTGGGTGAGTTACACTGATGACTCAGTGTATACCAAGGAATGAGGCAAACTAAAAACTCTATGCAGTCCTACCAAATAAGCTAGAAAGCAGCTAATAACCCCTGAACCTTAAAGATGGGCTTATGGGCTTTCCAGAAAGCCAAGAATCACTAGGTGGGGTCCACTATTGAACAAGATGTATCTATGAGAAAAATGGTCAAACTGGATGCGCAGGGGAGGCAAAATCTCACCCAGGCAACTTTGAGCTAATATTTTTTTGAGCAAATGAGATTAAAAGACCAAATTTCTTTTTGAAATATGTTTACTAGCAACAAAATAACTTAAAACAGCAAAAACTTTGTATTTCCAATCTCTATTAAACCCTAGAGATCACAAAGAAAAATTGTCCATTTTGACAGATTGGAAATTTTGACTTTATGAGATTTTACAAAAGCTTTGACTTTTATGAAGTTTGATATGATCCTAATGATTGAAAATGTTATACTAAGCTATTCTAAGACTAGATTAAGCTATTTTAACAATTATTACACTAATATGGGTGATTATAATTCTTAAAAACTTGACAGTGAATTTATAAGGAAAGATTAAAGAGAGGTTTGACTTTTTTCTTAAGTACACTGATTTTTTTATGACTTGACTATGCTAATATGACCTAATGTGAGGTGTAAGAACCAAAACTAACAACAAGAACAGGCCTTAACACAGAGAAACAGATTAAGCCAAACACCCTTAACAGATTACTATTATGAGTTTTTCAAATCAAAAGCTTGATTAAGATCAAGGGACTGAATCCAAATGTTATAATATGATGATACGAACTTATACAAGCACAACAACACAGTCAAATACAACAAAACTCAGAAATCAAGCTTATACTATATTTGGCAGTGAAAATGAGAAACAAAGCAACAATGGATATTAATGAACAAGCATGCAATTTTAAGCAAAATTATGACTAAAATACAGCAAACAAGCATAACAACACAGAGATAAGAGCTTAGGGCTTATTCTACAGTAAAATAGAAGAAATTGAGAAAGAGCTTAAAAACTGCTATCCAGCTAAAAATCATGAACCAATGACCAAAAACCACACCTATAGGTTCTCCACAGAACCACTAACCCAAGGCCATCCACAATTCACCCTGCTCCAGCTTTCTTCATCATCTTCAATAATTTTTTATTTTTCACTGAATGTTTTTCTATTTTTTTTAAATTTTTGATTTTTACTACTAAACTGATCTTTTATGTTTCTAATAGCTTATAGAAGCTATATAGGAGCTTATATGTGCTAAAAGAGTCCAATAACAACTACTAATACCAATTTCTAAAATAACTTAGAATTTTAAGGTAAAACAACCATAAACTGAATTCAAAGAGTAATACTGAGATTGATACTTGAAAAAGGTTCAAATTACATTCAAAAGACTGAGTACAATGTTAATTTTGACTAAAGATTACAAGGAAATGACAAATTAAGCTATTCGACACTAATTTTAAACTAAAAAAACTACACACCATGTCTTCTGCCTTCTCTTCCTTTTATAAGCCCCAATTAGGGTTCTTGGAGTTCCACTTGGTCTTTCCCACTTCATCTGGACCATTGGATTGGTCAAATGTAATCTTGGCCGTTTAAATGTTTTTGGCGCCAAAATAAAATATTACAATTGGGACCTGTGGGGGTGGTGCATTAAATGCTGAGGTGAAGGGTGGAAGATAGTGGTTTGGGCGGTGGAGATGGGACTGAGATGGTGGGGGTGGTGGAGGTGATGTTTTGCAGGTCAAGTAGTGTGGGACGGAAGGAGAGGGTCAAAGGGGGTGTTTGACCGTGGGAGAGGAGTATATAAACGGGGGTGTTTATTTGTGTGTTGATGGGCTAGGGAATGGTATTGGTCCAAAGGGTTAAAGGGTTGGGTTTGTTTATTTTGTGGGTTGTATTTGGGTTGGGTTTATGTTAAGTAAATAACATATAGGATCCGTTGGTTTTGCTAAGTATCACAAGGACCATTTTTGCAATTTTCTGAAAATTAGGGACCAACTTTGCCAACTTTCCAACCTTACTACAAGGACCTTTCTTGCCAATTTGTAATTCCACAAGGGTCTTTGATGTTAAACTTCCAAAATAAAACACTCGGGGACTAGTTTTGCCATTTTTGAAACTTGAGGGGCCTGAGTTGCCATTTTTGCAAACTTGAACTTCAAGGGTATAATTTATCTTTCCTTGATTCCTGGGGGACCGTTGTTGACTTTTCTTTGAAATAATTTATCCAGGGACCATTTCTGACAATTTTTGAAAGTTCAGGGACTGAAACTGCCAATTATACAAACTTTGCTCATTTTTTTATCTTTTTTCAATCCTTTTGCACCTGAAACAAACACAATCCGGGATATTTTCTGTATTTTGAGGCATTTCTGAGTGTTTTTAAATGTTTTTGCAGTTTAAATGGGACAAAAATGATGAGTATTTACATACTCATCAATTTTCCCGAAGTGTTTCCCGAAGACTTGCATGGTCTTCCACCTGTTCTTCAAGTCGAATTTCAAATTGATTTAGTGCCAGGAGCGGCACCTGTAAAAAAAGAACCATACCGATTAGCACCCTCCGAAATGAAAGAGCTATCGGAACAGTTAAAAGAGCTGTCGGATAAAGGATTCATTCGCCCAAGTTACTTACCTTGGGGAGCCCCGGTGTTATTTGTTAAGAAGAAGGATGGATCATTCCGAATGTGCATTGATTATAGGGAACTAAACAAGTTGACGGTCAAGAATATGTACCCACTACCTCGCATCGATGACTTATTTGACCAACTGCAAGGGTCGAGCGTATACTCAAAGATTGACTTAAGGTTGGGATATCACCAATTGAGGGTTTAAGGAAGAAGATATTCCGAAAACCGCTTTCAGAACCCGCTATGGATATTATGAGTTTCAAGTGATGCCGTGTTGGAGCCATTATACACAAATGCAAACTACTCCACTACAAGAAACTGAGGTTTCTCATATTATCCAGCTTGCGTGTTGGAGCCATTCCCCAGTTGCATTTGACATTACTTTTTGCCAACATACACACTCATCGAGGTGAGTCTATAGTCCCACACTTTTTACATGTTTTACAACTATGTGGGTGGGATACATGCTAGATTACATGAACAAAAGTATTTTACTATTGTATGCTACTTGAATATTGCATAAGATATTACGCCAACTTGAAACTCCCTTCTATCATGAACCTTAGTCACTTGCGAGTGAACGCGAATACTGTGAATAGATCTATTTGGTGCTTGACAGACCCATTTGTTCTAGCCGGATGGATAGCCTTTGTGCTAGCCGGATTGATAGACAAATGCACTTTATTTGATACACTAGGAGAAATGGCAAACTCCTACCCAAGGGCACCCTTATACTGTGTGAAAAACTAGAAGGGGGGGTTGAATCGTTTTACGTCCGTTTTAAAATTTATGAAAACAAGTTTGTTTTAAAAACTTCGATTCTAGTTTATGTGACTTCAAGACTTGCACTATATGAACAAATATATATTACTAACTAACTAGGCTACTATAGTATAAGTAAATAAGTAATGAATGAGAAGAGTTAGAAAGATCAAACCACAACACAAGGATTTATAGTGGTTCGGCTACAAGGACACCTTCCTTGTTCCTACTCCACTCCCCGAGTCACCTACTCGAGAGTTTTCTTCACTATGTCAACAAACTCCCTTGTGGCGGAGAAACCTTACACAACTTTCGCTTACACCGGCTTAACGACACAAAGCTAGATGTCGGGTTCTAATTCTAGCTAGAACCAATCTCACAACACAACACAACTTCTTCACAACTTGAGCACACCACGACTTCGTCACAACTTCACACCACTACACTACTTCTTCTTCTCCCTACACAACTTCTACTTCTCTCTACACTACTTATTACAAGCACAACACAACTATACAAATAATGTACACAATATACACAACAACACTACAATACTTCTTGAGCTTTGTTTGTTGAAGGAGTATTCTTCTTTTGCACTTTGAATGAGGATGGATGTGAAGGGATTGAATCACTTGAAACAAGGATTAGTAATCAAATGATCAAAGGGTTTTGGAGGATGTTTAGAGAGATTTGAGATCTGAAATTTTCGTGCAAAAGGTGAGGAAAAATACCAGATTTAAGGTGGTATTTATAGGGGGAAAATTCTGACAAAATTCTGACACAGGAGCGTGCCGGTCCCCTTAAAATTAAGGGGGCCGGCCTACTATAACGGCCAGAAAGTTTTGTCTTTAGTGGGGAAAGTTTATTTGGTGAAAAACTAACTGATTTTGGTTAAAAATTTGAATTCATATATTTAGTATGATTAAAACATTTTTATTTATTACCAAAATTGTTTTTCAAAAATATATAATATGTTTATATAATTAAATAAACTTTGTAGTAATTAATTAAATATCCCTTTGATCATGAGATGTATTAAGCACTTGTTTATTCATACCTTAAGTGATTAAGTTGGATATAATGATATAAACTAGCTTAATACTTATTTACGTAGTAATCTTACGTTTAATGATTTTACACTTTGTGATCGTCAAAATGAGAGATATCGAAAACTATAAATAACGTTTTTACGCATTATTTATGTCAACATCATCCTCATCAATAACTGATGAGTGCTCAAACATTCATCATTTTTGGTCAATTCTGAAACGCAAAACACCTGAAAACACGCAAAATCACATCAAAATGATGAAAATATCCAAGGATCGTGTTTTATGTGTCTCAAATGCAAAATGTTTAAAAACAAATGAAAAATAAGCAAAGTTTGCAGAATTGGCAGTTTTAGTCCCCCAACTTTCTAATTTTGGCAAA
>LBNU01007412.1:20994-34174 GCA_014162995.1 Artemisia annua
AGCATACTCGCTATTTAAATGTTCATACTCGCAATAAAGATGCCAAACTCGCAAAACCCTAAACACCAAACTCGCAAAATACAAAAATTTACACTGGAACCTTTTTTTAACGAAGAACTAATGATTAAAATGATAAAAACTTATATAGACTTGATAATAAGCTAGTTTTAGATACTATGTAAGCTTATATAAGCCACGACTCCAAAAATAAGCCCTAAACCATTTTAAAATCCCACGAATTTTTTACATGCAAAGGTGGTGGAAAAATTTATATAAAAGCTTTTTATAGATTAAGGAGACACGTAAATAAGCTAAATAAGTTGTAAAGATGTAAAAGAAATAATAAGATGAAGACGCAAATAAGCTAAGAAAGGTTTAAGACATGAAAATGATAACTTGCATAGAAAGAAAACTTACACTAAGAAAAAATTAAAAACTAAGACTAGACTCAAAATAAGACACTAGACAACCATTCTAATGAGCTTGGGGGTTCTATTTAAAGGAGCCAAGGAGGCTTTCCTTTTTACATTGTGTGCACTTAGCCCCTTAGTCTTTTACATTTCATGAAAACTAAGCGTAAACTTAAGATACAAAGCTACTAAACTTTTTCAAAATGAAACTTAAGTCCTTGTAACTTGAGGTGACATGTTGACGAGCTTTCCAAAGGTCTTCACGGGCTTTTCTTAAGTATATTTCATCTTTTGCTTGACTTTAGAACTCTTTTCCACATCTCGTGCTCGTTTTAGGCTTTTAGGTTGCTTTTCATGTTGTTTCTGCAATGTCCTTATCTGCACAGTCATAAACACAAAAACACGATATCTTTGGCTTTTAACGTTAGTTTTTGGTCTATAATAGTCTAATAATGGTGAATAAAAGGTATGTGAATAAGCACATACCAAAATCCCCGAGACTAAGGTATTGCGTGTCCTCACGCAATGTAATCACATCACGCCTTAAAGATAAATAATTTCACACCCCTCTTTACTAACTGTGAAAAGTAGCAAAACGTTAAAAAGAGATACAAAATCATTTATTCCCTAAAACGCCCCGGTTTTCCATTTTTGACTATGTACATCATATATTACACTACTTTAGCTTATGACGGTGTGCTTGACTTTCATTATCTTTCAATAACGATTAAAGGTCATAGAGCAGGAACACGATTCATAGAAAAGTCACCGATTGGATAAAATTCATCGTCCCTGATTTTTACTTGCCTTAGTAACTTCTCAACTCCGAACCTTCACGGTTTCAATCCAAGACCTACCGCCAACTGCTAGGGTTGGAATCTAGGATCCAAGGCCCGATCTCAATCCGAAGTCTTAAAGCACCTTAGCTCATACATAACAATGGGTTTTAGGGTAGCTCCGAAACCACATGCGTACTACGCTTATTCAACGACATACAATACAATACAACTCGATATAACGGGGTGTATCCATGATGTGTACCCAATTTCCCAAGCAAAGATTCTCTTAAGAAGATAAATAACTACTTATCGGCTTAACCTAACATCTTTAATTAGCACACAAGATATGGGGTGAAACAAGCTGATGGGAACGAAAGGCCACAAGTACCTTCGATGAGCTTTAAAGAGAACCACTACTCCACGTATGGCATCTAACTTCTAAATAAACACTATCATATCTCATTCTCCGCATTTTGAAAATCTCAAATAATGAAATCCGCGGATACTTAGCCGATAATTTTAAGCCATGCATATATAAAGTAAAGTACGGGAGCCGACAAAAGAGTAGCTCCTTGTGTACAAAACTAGCAAAAGCTTTTGTGATCATCATTGGTTAAGGGAACAAGCTAGGGCTCAACACGCCCGGATCAAGTCAAAATTTTTATTCTCACTCTTACCTAGTAGGAAAGTCAAACGCGGTGTCAAAACTTTTATTCTATTTTTGCATATTTTTTATATTTTTTCATTTTTTTTTTGTGCTTTTCTTCTTTGAAAATTTTCAAAATTTTTCAATTTTTTTGGTTTTTTGAGGAAAAACGGGGTTGCGTAAGTAAACAACAGTGGTGAAAGTGGTAGGTCATCAAATCGAAGATTCACCCCCCCCCCAGACTAAAGATAAACATTGTCCTCAATGTTTAAAAAGGTAAGGGTAATCCTAATAATAAATCTAAGGCCGTTTATCAAGTATGCCAAAGATACCATTAGTCGATAAGATTTTGGATATACGATTTCTATTCAAGCATCAATACATGGGACTCGAGTGGAGATGAGACGATCCACGAGCACGAGAGTCATCATGAATTGGGGAAATCCTGCACAAACATAAACAACCAAGCAAACACAAGATTTGAAAAGGTCGCCCTCCTCGCGTTACTTATTAGAAACTAGAAAACATGGATGGATAAGCATGGGGTGCCTCCCACGAAGCGCTTTGTTTTTGGTCACCGAGTCACTTAGCTTGACTCGATCCCGAATTAGTTGTCCTTGGGAAAAGTTTGGAGATCCGGGATAACCAATGGTAGGTCCCCTCCAAAGTAATGTTTTAAACGATGACCGTTTACCTTGAAATTTGGCCCATTTGGTTGAGAAAGTTCAATAGTACCATAAGGAAAAACTTTGGCAACGGTAAACGGTCCAGACCAACGGGACTTAAGTTTCCCAGAAAATATTTTTAACCTTGAGTTAAAAAGCAAAACTTGATCACCGATATTAAAAACACGATTTTTGATTTTTGAATCATGAATCCGTTTGGTTTTCTCCTTATAAATCAAAGAATTTTCATAAGCTTGATCTCGGAGTTCATTCAATTCATTCAACTGGATTTTTCGGTGATCACCCGCGGTTTTTAAATCATAATTCACATGTTTCAGGGCCCAGTAGGCTCGATGCTCTAGCTCGATCGGAAGATGACATGCCTTTCCATACACAAGCTTGTAAGGGGTACAACCAATTGGTGTTTTATAAGCTGTGCGGAAGGCCTAGAGTGCATCATCTAACTTGTCCGACCAAGAAGAACGATTCTCACCCACGGTTCTTTCCAAAATTCTTTTTAGACCACGATTCGACACCTCGACTTGACCACTAGTTTGAGGATGATAAGCGGTACTAAGTCGATGGGTAACACCATATTTGGACATAACTTTTGAAAATTGGTCATTACAAAAATGAGTTCCACAGTCACTGATAATAGCTCGAGGTGTACCGAATCTGGCAAACAAACTTTTCAAAAATTTTACAACCACTCGGGCGTCGTTAGTTGGGAGAGCTTTGGCTTCGACCCATTTAGAAAAATAATCGACCGCCACGAGGATGTATTTGTTTCCTTTTGAAGATGGAAATGGTCCCATGAAATCGATCCCCCATACATCAAAGATTTCACAAACTTGGATGGAGTTTTGAGGCATCTCATCCCGCTGTGAAATTTTTCCTTGTCGTTGGCACGCGTCACAAGACTTCACCAGGTCCTGTGCATCGCGGTAGATCGAAGGCCAGAAGAAACCGGAGTCAAAAACATTTTTAGCAGTAAGATTGGCACCATGATGTCCCCCTGTGGGGCTATTGTGGCATGCCATCAAAATAGCTTCGGCCTCTTTACCATGGACAAATCTCCGAATGATTTGGTCGGCACAAACTTTGAACAAATAAGGGTCGTCCCAAAAATAATGTTTAACATCTTTGAAAAATTTCTTTTTGTCTTGGGTCGACATTCCTTTTCTGATAAAATTCCCCGCATGGTAGTTTGCAAAATCGGCAAACCATGGGGTACTCGAATCACAAAGTGACACACTCTCAAGTGTTTCAAGAGGAAATGAGTCATCAATATCCTTTTTCTCGAGAACACCTTGGTGAGGATTTTCAAGACGGGACAAATGGTCAGCAGCTAGGTTTTCTGCTCCTTTCTTGTCGCGGATCTCGACATTAAATTCTTGGAGCAAAAGAACCCATCGCATTAATCTGGACTTGGCATCTTGTTTGGTCATAAGGTATTTTAGGGCTGAATGGTCCGTATATACTATGCATTTCTTTAAAAGAAGATATGGTCGAAATTTTTCAAAAGCATATATAACTGCCAACATCTCTTTTTCAGTAGTGGTATAATGAGATTGGGCACTGTTCATCGTTTTGCTTGCATAGTGTATAGGTTGAAAATATTTGTCCTTGCGNGGGCTGAATGGTCCGTATATACTATGCATTTCTTTAAAAGAAGATATGGTCGAAATTTTTCAAAAGCATATATAACTGCCAACATCTCTTTTTCAGTAGTGGTATAATGAGATTGGGCACTGTTCATCGTTTTGCTTGCATAGTGTATAGGTTGAAAATATTTGTCCTTGCGTTGCCCCAGGACTGCCCCGATTGCATAGTCACTTGCATCACACATTAATTCAAAGGGAAAATCCCAATCGGGGGCAACTAAAATAGGGGCCTCCGTTAACTTCTTTTTAAGGGTGTTAAAAGCATCAATGCATTCATTGGTGAAGATGAACGGGGCATCCTTTTCTAAAAGGTGAGTCAAAGGTCGGGCTATTTTGGAAAAGTCTTGTATGAAACGTCTGTAAAAGCCAGCATGACCGAGGAAACTTCGAATTCCCTTGACGGTCGTGGAATGAGGTAGTCTTGCGATAACATCGACTTTGGCTCTATCCACCTCAATCCCTGCTTTAGAGATTTTATGGCCGAGGACTATACCCTCTTTAACCATAAAGTGACACTTCTCCCAATTCAGAACTAGGTTAGTATCTTCACACCTTTGGAGCATTTGTTCTAAATGGGAGAGACAAGACGAAAATGAATCACCATACACAGAAAAATCATCCATAAAAACCTCCATTGTCTTCCCGATCATGTTTTGAAAAATAGCGGTCATACACCTCTGGAACGTGCCTGGAGCATTGCATAAGCCAAAGGGCATACGTTGATAGGCAAAAGTCCCATAAGGGCAAGTGAAAGTGGTTTTCTCTTGATCGGGAGGATCAATGGGAATTTGAAAATAGCCAGAAAAACCATCAAGAAAACAGTAGAACTCATTTCCTGCAAGTCGTTCAATCATTTGATCCATGAAAGGAAGCGGAAAATGGTCCTTTCGAGTTGCTTCGTTGAGCTTTCGATAGTCGATGCAAACTCTCCAACCGGTTACGAGACGTGTAGGAACAAGCTCGTTATCATCATTCGTCACGACAGTCATTCCACCTTTCTTTGGCACACAATGAACCGGGCTAACCCACGAGCTATCAGAAATTGGGTAAATCATTCCAGCCTCGAGGAGTTTGATAACTTCATTTTTGATCACATCATGGATTTTTGGGTTAACCCGTCTTTGTTGTTGGATGGACGGCTTAGCATCGTTTTCAAGTAAAATTTTGTGGGTGCAAAAACGAGGGTCTATGCCCTTGATGTCGGAGATACGCCAAGCTATGGCATCTTTGTGTTTCTTAAGCATATCAACGAGACGGTTCTTCTCCTCATCTTGAAGGTGTTTAGAAATGATGATGGGAAATTTGTCGGTTCCTTCCAAGAATGCATATTCAAGATGAGGAGGCAATTCTTTAAGCTCGAGTTCTGGAGGCTTTTCGTTAGATGGCTCGACCTTTTTGACTTCTTCAACATAAAGTTTCTTCGGAGGGAGAGGTCAAAAGGGATCTTCATTCAAAAGTTTTTCAAGCATAAGAATGTCTCCCTCCGGATCATAGTAAGAATCATCACTATCCGATAATGAAGATGTATCGGTAGAAAGAAAAGCATCGACTTCTTCCAAAAAGAAATCACCTCCTTCAAACAGAGTGAAAGAAGGGGAAGAGTCGGCAATTATGGGTTGAGACGTAGAAAAATTATCTTAGGGTGAAGAAAGAGTAGAAGTGGGATTGCCACTTGAATATCCGAGTATCTCTTGAGAATACTCATCAGAAACTTCATCAATAACATCGATTTTGTTTATGGTCATGGGTTCATCGGTGGAGGAATATCTTGCTGTTTGGTCCAAGTTAAACGTAACGGCTTCATGACCATCTCGCAAGGTAATTTCTTCATCGTACACATCAATCAAAGCATGGCCCGTCTTTAGGAAACCTCTTCCGAGAATGAGAGGAACCCTTGGATCGGGATCGAAATCGACAACAACAAAATCAGCCGGAAAGTGAAATTTTCCCACATCGACGATGACATCCTCGGCTATTCCTTTAGGACGAGAGGTAGAACGGTCGGCAAGCTCGAGTGTCATTCGTGTAGGATTCAAAGCGGGTAACGACAACTTCTGCCAAATGGTAAACGGCATCATGTTAATGCTAGCACCTAAATCGGCTAAGGCGAAACAGTGAGCCATTCCGGGAAAATTGCATGGAATTAAGAACTTGCCGGGGTCTTCAAGCTTTTCGGGAAGCTTCTTCAGGAGCACCGCCGAGCAATTCGCATTCAATGGTGTAGTAGACATTTCATACAATTTATCTTTATTATTCAACAAGTTTTTAAGCATTGATGAAAACTTTGGCATTAACACAACAGCATCAGCAAGACTCAAATCAAAGCGAATGTCTTGAAACATCTTAAAGAACTTTTCCTTCATTATGTCATTTTTATCTTGACGTTTTTGCTCATTAAGACGAAAAGGATATGGAAGATTAGTTTTAAAAGGTTTCTCTTGTTCAAAAACAATTTTCTCTTTTCCTTTTGAAACATTTGCATTTTCATTTGTCGATTGAACCACCAGAGGTTGGATATTTTCGGTCCTTCCTTGGTGAATAGGAATTCTTGTATCCGTTGTCACCTCGGTTGCACATCCACTACCTTTGAAGGAGGAGAATAAGAGGTAGTTGGAACCGTTGGTCCTTTGTAAGAAACGCCACTGCGTGTTGTGATCGCCTTGACATCGCCCCTCGGGTTAGCGATCGTGTTGCTAGGTAGAGAAGTGGTACCCGAACCCGAGGGTCGATCATTAAAAGACTTTTTCATGTCAAAAATTTCCTTTAGCAATATTCTGGTTGTTTCNTTGTCCACCTCGGTTGCACATCCACTACCTTTGAAGGAGGAGAATAAGAGGTAGTTGGAACCGTTGGTCCTTTGTAAGAAACGCCACTGCGTGTTGTGATCGCCTTGACATCGCCCCTCGGGTTAGCGATCGTGTTGCTAGGTAGAGAAGTGGTACCCGAACCCGAGGGTCGATCATTAAAAGACTTTTTCATGTCAAAAATTTCCTTTAGCAATATTCTGGTTGTTTCTTCATGAGTTTTAAGTTGTGTCTGCTGACTTTGCAAGATGGTTTGGTTGTTTTGATTTTGACGAAGTAATTCTGCCAACAACTCATCCGTGTTCGATTGGTTTTGAACAACACCTTGGTTTTGGTTAAAAGTTTGCCCACGAGCATTGTTATTGAAACCTTGACCTTGATTTTGAAAATTTTGATTCTCATGATTAAAGTTTCCGTAATTAGCACCTTGATTTCCAAAATTTCCATGATTACTTTGAAAGTTCCGATTTTGGTTAAATCCTTGATTTTGATTCTGAAAACCGTGAGTTACTCGACTTTGATTCTGATTGACTTGATTACCACGATTTTGCACATTTTGGTTCGGAAGCGGGTTATGAAAACCAGGTGGTGGTCCAAGGTAATTGGTTGAACAGTAGCTGAGAAGATTTCGATCTCCTTGGGGTTGGTAAGCATTACCACCCATGTTAGCAGCGTACACATGCTCGTTAGAGACGTTAACAGTTGTTGGACATTCGTAATATGCATGGAGACCACCACAAGTTTCACAACTTTGGTTAATAGCATTGACGGTTTGAGACGGCTGTTCTTTGTGTTGAATAAAAAGTCCCATTTGTTTTGTAAGGGCAGCAATAGCATCAGAATTTTGTTTGGTTAATGACAAAACTTCGTCGTTAGCCTTGTTATTAGCACTTGACACTTGTGTTTTGCTTCGTGAAGTTCGCAATCTTGCTTTGTTTTCAATGATAGTGAATGCATCTTGAGTGTTTCGAGATAACAAATTACCACCAGCAGCAGAATTGAGTGAATCTTGATCAACGGGATTCAAACCATTATAGAACGTATCAATTTGATGTAATTTAGAAAACCCGTGATTCTGAAATTTTTCAAGTAACTCTTTGAATCGATCCCAAGCTTCGTTGAATGATTCATCGAAAGCTTGTTGGAAACGAAAGATTTGAGTACGAAGATTTGAGGTTTTTGAAGGTGGACAGAAATGGTTAAGGAACTTGCTAGCCAAATCATCCCAAGTATGAATCGAATTGGGGGGTTCTTTGTCTAGCCAAGTACGAGCAGCTCCTTTGAGAGAAAAGGGAAACAATTTCATTTTGACAACATTATAAGGAACTTGGTTGATCTTAATTGTTTCAGCAATGTCGGTTATGTTCCGAATGTGAACATGAGGATCTTCGTGATCAAAACCATGAAAGGATATACCCGAAATGAGATTGAGTAATCCATGATTGATTTCAAAATGATTTGCTTGAATATCGGGAATAACAATGGCTCTCCTCACACCTTGGAAAGGCGATTGGAGTTGTTCCTCCATTGGACGTAAATCATGAAGAGGTTGGGGATCTCCTCCGTTGGGAGCCCCGTTGGCTTGTGCACCGTTGTTGTTGTTGTTATTCATTTCCTCGAGATTTGGAGAATTAACTCGGTTTGGACGTCTTAGAAGACTCTCGGGATTAGAAAGTGGTGGAAAAAGCTCGTTATAAGAAGAACGAGTGTTCATACAAAATGAAACAAATCAAAGTGAAATAAATTAAAAAAGTAAGTTAAAAGAAAATCTTTTTGGTTTTTTTTTTTTTTTTTTTTTTTTTTTTTTAAGTTTTATAAAAGAAAAATGAAAAATATTTTTGGTTTTTATAGGTTTTATAATTTTTAGTTGTTTTTATGTTTATAAAAAATGATAACTTCTAATAAAAGGTTCTTCAAAACATAATACTAAATAATCTAATGACTTAATCTTATCAACCGCTCCCCGGCAGCGGCGCCATTAATTTGATCGTCGCGATCTAGCAAGCAAGCTTGTAAACCACGGATCGTTGTCCCAACGAGGGTTGAATTGATCTTGTCACTCGAGTCGTGAGTTATGTGAGATGAATAGGTTTAAAAGATGAGATTTGGTTTTAGTTTATACTATGAAGACTTGTTTGAAATTTAAATGAAATAAAGAACGTGAATAAAAGAAATGAGTTGAACAAGAAAAGAAGACCTAAACTAAACTACACAAAAGAGAAATGAAATTAAAATTTTAAAATATAAAAGAAAGTAAAAAGGAAAATGTTTTTGAGTTTTGATTTTAATTAACTAAGAGAAAAGATAAACTAAAGATGCGATAAAAGATTTAACGTAATAGAACTTCATCTAATGTAAAAAGAAAGTTAACTAAGTTAAAATAAAACTAAAGAGATTTAAAGAAATTTCGACGGAGTGTCGTTTAGAAGAAATTAAAGTAAAACCTCACTCGATTAACGATGAGGTAGTGAAAAGCCTAGACCGGCTTATAAAAGAAATGATAATTCGACTCAAAGAAAGCTTAGACTAACAATTAACTCGATACAAAGATTAATAAACCAAGACCATACTCGCTATAATTGTTAGTCTAAGCTTAGTGTGAATTAAACATGCATGGGAATTATATAGTATGAAAACATGTTTAGAAATGGAATTAATTTGAAAATAAGTGGTTTGATTCCAAAATCAGTTTAGTTTTAAAGGGAAATGGTAGCTGAGACTAGCAAAAGGAATCACAAGTTGCAAAAGAAAACATTAGAAAATATTGTATGGATGGCCGATCCCCTTAATTCGAGGCCGGTCCCCTTAATTTTAAGGGGGCCGCCCCTTATGAATTAAGGGGGCCGCCCATCTGACGACCCAAAAATCAAAATTTTTCAAAAAATTTCTAGAAAAACGTTTTATTCTGTTTTGTATTTGCAGCAAGCTCTATTTGGACATTCCACATTGATTTTGGTCTATTATAAAGCATACATGTTACATATATATATGAATATAATCTAAGCATGCAAACTCATATAGATTAATATATAAACCATGCAAATAATCATATATTAAACATAATTAAGCAAATTAACATCCTACACAATTATTCAATCAGATAATCCAAGAAAATAACAAGTTAACCCAAGTAGCACATAATAATCCATGACTAAATATTATCAAATAGAAATTGTTCAACAATTATAAAGCAATCTTCATCATCTTCGTTTCTTCCCAAAGATTCCCTTTAACGTCTTCCCGATAGATTTGAAGCCACCTCTAACATCTTCATGCAAGCTCTTTTGTCTTCGAAGCACCTCGGTTGTTCGTGCATGAAGTCTTTCGTCGGTTTGATCACTTGGAGATGGAGTAGAATAGTCGGGATAGTCGAGCTCTTCTAGATTGTCAACGAACTCGGAGAAAGAAGGGGTACTAGCACCAGGGGTGTTTTCCTCATCATCGTCGTCATCTTGTCGAGAAGATGAACCATGAAAGCTATGACGACAAGATTTACCCTTGTCACTTCGAGTCCGTCTAGCTTGTTGTAGAGCAAGAGGACGAAGAGTAGGATAGATGGACTCGTAAATACTATTGTCAAGATCGGGGTAGTACTCGATAACATGACGATAGAGACGAGTAAGAAACATCCCATATGGAAGGTTGGATTTGGGTGTTTTACGAGCACATTCAATCCTTTTGATAAAGAAATAGGCCAAATTGTATGGCTTTTCAATAGCAATACAATACAACATGTGGGCAAGGCACGCCGGGAGATGGTCCCGGTGTCCCCCGGTACCGAACGCATTCTCTCGAATGAGTTCTTTCCAACGCTTCATGTTGGGGCCTAGTTCCTTGAGGAGAATTTGATTAGAAGAGATTTGAACATTTTTCGATTTGATTTTTCGAGTGGTTGTAGCACGCTCAATCCCAAGGACTTGACGGATTTCGTCAGGATGAGGGATGTCGGAAAGATATGGACCGAATGTAGGACGACAACGATGAAGAGATTCAAGGTCCCACTCGTTTGTGAAAACGGCTTGACCTCGAAAAGGAATTTGGAGGACTTGACCGAATTGTTCGAGAGTCATGGTGATAAATTCGTTTTGGATCATGAATGAGATGGTGATGAAACCAAGATCATCGGTTTGAACCGTGGCTTGGCTATAGAAATCAACGATGAAACGACGGATGATAGGTTCATTAATTTCGAAAAGGCAATTTAAGTTAATGCTTGTGAACAAGAGGTTGATGAAGTCGGATTGAGTGTAAGCTAGATCTACTACACGTCCCTCATGAACATTTCTATCTTCAATTTGACGATATAAATGTCCAATGGAAAGAGATGTAGTAGGGAATTGGGAGACTTTAGGAATGTAGTTTTTAGTTTGGGAAAGGTCTTCGGTAGTCGCTTTTGGCATTTTCACCTAAACACAACAACAATACAAAAGACCAAAATAAATATAAAGAAAAATAAACATGTATGTATTGTTAAGACGTATGTTGGAACATAAACATACTTCGACTCTAAGACAATAATCCTAAGAAGTAGTTTACTATGTTCCTTATTTTTATTTTTAACTCGTTCTAGATATATTTTACAATGTTTAGCAAGTCGTTATGGACTAATCCAAACGCCCCTTTAAACATCTTAATATATCATGAAATTTACTAGATTTGCATTGTATTGTAAAACTAGTCATTTCTTGCGAGTTTCTTATGCATGTGATTTGTTTTTGAAAAAGATGATTTGAATTTTGACTCAAAAATGTCATTTTTCTTGTTAAACCAAACGCTTCCTTAACTAGACACTAATACTACTAGTATGTCAATATATATACGAATTATATATCTTGACAACTCCGGTTTACTAGTTTTTGGTTTATGATCTCGACAATGTTTTATAAAAATTATAACGACTTAATTTTGACCTCATTTGGACATAATCCAAACGCCCTCTTATCATTTACAAAAATATTTTTACTTAGTCGAAAAATATAGTTTCATGTTTTGCAAGTTATAAAAACATAATGTGATTAGTTTTAACAAGTTTTTATAGCATTGTTCAACAATGTGTTAACCAAAAATTTTGAAAAGAGGTGTATGAAATTTTTCAAAAATTTTCTACATTAGGGTTTGTAATTATTGATTTCTAGTTGTTAATTAGGCATCCTAATCCTAAGGGAAGCATTTAGTTATGGAAATCCTAGACCTAATTCGAAGAAAACCATGAATTTGAAAAATTTATTAAAACATGCATAATCTTTAATTTGACCAAATTAGATGGAATTAGATGAAATGTGTTATGAAAAACTTACAATATGGAATGGTAATCGTGTTAGATGAATTTGCCCTAATTAACCCGAATTTGGTGAATTGGAAGTTGGTTTTTGAGGTTTTTGGGTTTGAAATTCGTTACAGCAGCAGCAGTGGGAAGGAAGGTTTGAAAAGTGGAGTGTTTGGCAAAAAGAATAAGAAGGAAATCGTTTTTGGACTATTAGATGGCCGGCCCCCTTAAACATTAAGGGGGCCGCCCTTATTTTGGCTGCCGGTCCCCTTAATTTTAAGGGGGCCGCCCTCCAATATTTGATAATTCGAAGTTTTGGTTTTCTGGAAAGAACAAGAAAATATTTATATATTTATCCCCGTTTTCGGCCACGGCTTTGTCTCGGAATGTATTTTATAAATATTTGGCTAAAAATAACTCAAATCTTACTGAGTGAGCCACGTTTTTAAAATGGAGACAGTAGGTATTTTAACACTTCAAAAAACCAATTTGCTAGTTAGTAACTTGTCCAAAAACATCACAAACAACAACCAATCATCCCATAATCTACCATACACCTTCTTAGGGTGTCATGGGTTCCTAAACATCATCCACCAAGTTAATCTATCAAGGATCTACTCATTCTAACATCTAGGGCTCAAAAGTTATAAAAAATGTAAATGGAGTGGTATAAACTAACACATGCATGTAGATCTTGTATAAAATCAAATGAATAACATGAGAACTTGGTGAAATTATGAAAATGAGTTTTGACAACTTACTTGAAAGATTAGTGAGCTTATGGAGATGAAAACCTATAAAACCTTGAGTTTTTATTTCAAAACTCTAAAAAGGAGTACTAAATGGACTTGAATATAACTTGAACTTGAAAAATTTATGGTTTCTTGCTTGGTTCTTGTTCTTGGCCGGCCACTAGGAGAAGAGAGAAAGAGATGAGATATTTTTT
>LBNU01007412.1:78470-91357 GCA_014162995.1 Artemisia annua
CAGTCCAAATTTTTCTTAGGTTCTCTATAGTGATAAAACATGATTTGAGTTGGATCATATTTTAGTAACTTTACAATGTTATGAACCACTTCAATTGTAAATTGTTCACTATCTACAAAATCCACCAACTGTACCTTGCCATTCACATACTTCCTACTAGGACTGCTTGTGAAGATTCCACCATGGTGCACCTTCATTGAAAAGATGTTGGGATAACCAGCTGTGAACAAACAAAACAACATTGTGATTAATTTACCTAATCAATCATAAACAATAAAATTGTTAACACAATTGCAGATTCTTACCATAAACTGTATACGGATCATAAGTGTCAATTGCATTATCAGGTCTAAAACGCCATACTTGAACTCCCCTAACCATTTTACAACTTCAATCTTAAGGGACGGAATTTGCAAGCGTTTAGATCATTTAGGATAGAATGTGTTTAGAAAATTAGGGTTTGAATGTGTGGGTGGGTAAATTTTTTAGTTAAATTGGATATTGTGGGGATGGGTCGGGGTTTAAAAAGGGGGATTTGTTTTTTAGTAAATGAAATGACAAAAATAACCCTCCTGTGCCACGCACGTGGGGTAACTAACGGAGCAACGTTAACAGATAGTGGGACCAGGGACCAAAAATGCAACGGAAACTTGAAAATGGGGACCTTTGGTGCACTTTCAAACTTTTGGGGACCAAATATGCAATTTGGCCAAACCACAAGGACCAAAAATGCAATTAACTCTAAAAAGAAAATCCAAAAAATCATCACTTTTAAGAAAGTGATAGCTTCTATTTAAGTCATTTGGCTTATTGCTCAGCTTTTTCAAAAAGCAATTTTCATTTTTACAATTTTCATAAGTTCCTGTTCACTTTTAGTATTTCTAGTAATTTTCTTAGATTTTTATCTTTTCATTTAGTATTTATAATAATTAATATTAGTTAAAGTAGTTTTTATTGAAAAACAAAAAATAAAATCACCTACTGTTTAATTTTAATCTCTAGTACTTTTTTTATTTTTTTTCTAGGTTTTATAAATCATTTAGTATTTTTAGAAAATATTTTCATAATTATTACTGTTCATTTTCCATTTTTATTAATTAAATTAGTTTAAATAGTTTTTAATTAGTAATTAAGTAAATAATTAATAAAATAGTGTAATAATAGTTTTTATAAACTTTTTATAATTTTTTAAGGTTCCTGTATTAGTTAATTAGTTTTATAAAATATTTTCTAATTTTCTAAGTCATTTTTAGTATTATTAGTAATTTAAATTAGTTAATTAGTTAATTAATAAGTAATTAGTAATTAATTAATAATAAATTCAGAAAAAGACAAAAAATACATAATTTTAGTTTTTATATTATTTTTAAGTTATTTTATAGTTTTTAAAAATAAATTTTCATTTTCTTAGTTCTAAATAATATTATATTATATTTAGTTGAAGTTAAATAGTTATTATAAGTATTAAATAGTTTTTAATTAATATTAAATAATAAAATAATCAAAAAAATATTTTTCTTTTTAATTTAATTTTCTTTTAATATTAAATTTGTAAAAGTTTATTTTCACCCCCTGTAGCTTATTTTTGTGTAATTCCCATTTTTCCAGCACGCATTTGCATTTTAGGTTTATCTGATTTCATGTATTTGTTAATATTGTTTCATAATCTTAATTCCAAGCAATCAGTAGTGTAAAATCAAATCAAAATCTTTATCTGGTTACTATTCCCTAATCACTCATTCCCAAAACGTTTCCAAAACACAATTTCAATCTCGCTGGGACATAACGACCCGGGGATACACTGTGCTTACACCGGATCATAAATTGATCTCTCCTCTCTCAAATTTGACTTGTTGACCACACCTGGTTAACTGGTTAGTTTGGGAGGAGTCAGGTTGCAAATTTTTAGCTAGTATGAGCTAAATCTGATAATTTTGTTAAATTAATTGTGAGGTTGGGCTTATCTAAGAGCATGAGCAATGGTAAAAGTCTTTAAGAGTTGATGCATTTAATGCATTTAATGCATAAAGCATTTAGTGACTAAAGCTTGGAGCAAAGACTTGAGCTTTACCAAGTCTTTGTTGAAAAGCTTTTCAAAAAGCCTTGGTTGCAATGGCAAAAACTCATTAAAAAGACTTCTTAAAATAGTAAAAAGCTTTTCACCACTTAAGCCATTGTGGATGCTCTAACTATCTTCACAATATTACCGTGTATCGTTTAAATATCGCATGTGCACCTACAATTTTTGTATGAAATAGTTTTTTTTACTTAAAATCTCGCTATTTGTAAAATTATTGTCACAAAACGCATATAGTTAAAAAACGTTGCTCGCTAAAATTTTAATTTCAGGGTACCCGCCGCCACATCGCGCGGGTACCCTGCTATCCCAAGTAAATAACACAAAACCAAGTACAATATTCGTTTACACAATAATCTAAATTTCAAAACTATCTATCTATTTCTCTAAACCTAGCCACCACGACTATCACCATACTAAACAAACATGACCACCAGTTGCACTTGCTGTCAACCACCATTACAACTACCTACACCTTTAACCGTGCAACCACCATAATCGACAACCCCTTAACCACCAGAAGGGAGTCGCTGCACACAAAGTTACACCATCTAGTTATTATTAGTTTAAACCTAAAGGAGTCTGACGTGTTTCTTTTAGATCTATTATTTCTGCCCTTATTTTTGTTCAAGTTAAATGTTTGTTTTTTAAGAACTACAATCTTCGAGCAGTATTGTAGCCAACGATGTTACTCTGTGGTTGTCTGTGTTAGATCTACAAATTTTGAGCGTTAAATTTCTTAATATTTAAACGATTTTAGCATCTGTCTTCTAATTTAATTGTTAAACACTTGATCATAAAACATATTTTGAAGTTATTATGCAAATATTCCCAAAAAAATTAAAAAAAACTAGAAAATAAATTTTAAAAAAATTTTTCTTTTTCAAATTTTTTTTTTGAAAATATTTTTTCCAAAAACAAAAATAAGAAAATAAAAAAATTTCCGAAAGAATATTTTGAAAAAAAAAATTGAAAATAATTATCAAAAAAATTTTCTTTAAATATTCGAAAAATAAAAATATTTTTTTTAGAATTTTTTAGAAAAAATTCTTAACAATTTTTTTCTGAAAAATATTTAAAAAAAATTCGAAGAAATTTTTTTTTCGAATAAAAATTTTTTAGAAAAAATTTTCGAATTTTTTAAAATTTTTTCGAAATTTTTTTTTAGAAACTTTTTTTGGAATTTTTAAATTCAAAAACAATTTTTTCCGAATTTTTTTTCGAAAACCTTTTTTTTTAATTTTTTTTTTCAGAAATATTTTTTTGAAATTATTTTTGTGATGATGGACTGTGCATGAAATGATTATAGATACTCAAGGACCAAACATGTAATTTTCTAACGAAGTGGGTTAACGAAAGTTTGTAAAAAACCTAAATTCGCCAAAAAAAAAGTTGACCGCTTTTTTATGCAAGAAAAAATTAGAGTACATTGATTGGAAACAGACCCTAAGTTAGGTACCTTTTTGTGCCGTTTGCCCAATTGGAATTATGAGAATAGTAATTGGTTTGTTATATATTTACAATCTCTAGTTTATAATCCATTTATATATTCCTATATATGCATAAGGATGGGCATAGTCTCAACTTGGAAAATCAACTTGACTCGTGTTACAATATTTTATGCGGATACGATTGGTTGCACAAATATTTTTCTCATTCTTAATATGCATCCATGTTTATAATTCTTACATATTATAAAAAAAAACACTCCTTACAAAAGAAAAATTATAAACATGGATGTATCATATTGTTACTTGTATCAATGACTGCTACTTTATGGTTTTTCTGTATGGTCTTTCAGTCCAAGCATCTGTTTTTATATGCAACTTATCATTTTTGTGACTGGTTTGTTCCATACCCGTGAAAAAGTGGTCATAAACTGATCAAACCCGTGTTCGGAATCTAGTCGTTTGTTATTTGTGTTCTTCATTGCGATTTGATGATGTGAAAACTACCAGATCCGGTTTTTATGCTTAGAAGGACAAGATTTTTTTCTTTTTATTGCCAAATGACAAAAAGTACATTTACAGTGTTGATGTTGCGATTTGTGAAGAACAGGATTGCGTTTTGACATACACATTATTGCGTTTTGAAGACTTTTTATGATTTTTATGAAAAGTTATGCTGCTAAAATTTCTTGAAAAGTTGCGTTTTATCAAAAGAAGGAAATGAAGAAGAAATATTGACCATAACCAAATACAACAACACTCTATTGACTTCAGTGCTTAAACATCATCAGTCAAAATACCAAAATCAATGAGACCTCAGCCGTATAATGATGACATCAAATAAGTACATATTATTGTCATCATTTATCCTAATTATTTGACTTGTTTTATTACATTATCTATGAGAATCGATACTTAATTATTTACTTTAGTAATTCTCAGGTAAAAACAAGGAATAGGTGAAACTTGACGATTTTGGACAAATTATGGAGCAAAACAAGCAAGATGTCAAAAGTCTACTGAAATCCAGAAGATGCGTCGTATCTCTATCAACAGATACGCCGCAATATCATACTTAGATGAATTCGAAGACCATTGCCTGACTTTGAAGAATGCACCGCTTGGAATTATACCATGCCCCGCTTATGAAACTTTGGTCAACGAAGAAGATCAAGCTTGTTCTACTCAAGATACGGCGCATTATACTTATGACATAACAGCGTATCACTATCAAGACTTCACCAGATACAATCCAAGACACTGAAGGACATGCACCGCATAAAGATTCAAGTTACGCCGCATCTGAAGACGGTGTACGAATATTCCATAATATATTAATCTTTGACCCCACGCGAAGTTAAGTACATGCGCCGTATCTACCTATGTCATGCGCCGCATCGTACCCTCTGACAGAAACTATAAATACCCCAAGACTTATACGAATTTTTTTGGGTAAAAGGGTTAATTCACCCCGGTAAAATATATTATCCAAAAAAAAACGTTGAAGTACAACGGACGAGGGTGACTTCCCTCGCCTCAGTCCCTTAGGACACTTACAAGACACCACTATAAGAATGACAGACCATTCTTAAACTGACATGCACAACATGTGCAACTCACCAACAAATGAAATGTTGAAGTACAATGGATATAGGTGAAATCCCTTATCTAAGCCCGTTACATAGGCGATCAGTAGCATCGATCACAAGATTAAGTAAGATTGGTAACACAACTTTGAACGATGAACAAGGATTCCTAAACTTGACACACACCAGCCACAATAACAAGACCGATTAATGAAGGTTGAAAGATCAGCAGGTCTTGGAACGAACATCAAACAAACACAAAGCTCCAACCACATCAATACTAGGGTCAAAACTCCTAGCATACCCAGCAACGATCCATATAGTGATAAGCAAAGCAGCAGGATCATTAAGGGTCACGTTGGAACACAAACAAGGGTTTACGAACCCTAACATTCCCTTAGATAAACAACATACACATCTCCCCTCAAACCCACATAACCATGATAAATCGTGTAAGAACCTGATGCAACAATCAACAACCAAACCCACAACAGGGTAACCATCATGATAATAACCAGACCACATGACATTAAGAAAGTCGAAACCCCAAAAAAGGGTTTCATACGCATGAACGAGCAGTAACACCAATGGATCGACCAAGAATAAGGACCATATGAACATGTCAATCCAATCATCCACATCATATCATACGTCAAAGATAAACCCATAAGCAACCATACGATCAGGCCAAAACCAAAGAGAAAAAACCCTAAAAAACGATTACTGGTAATCGTTTAGGATTAGTAAAGAACCGATGGAAAATAAACCCTAAATATAGGATCGATTAGAGAACCGACTTTAAAAAACGTTTAGGGTTTATTTTCATAAGCAACCATAAAATCGAAACCCTAAAAAACCAACATCGAAGAAGGTCACAATAGGGATAACGATAATATAAACCCTAATAGTAAATCGTTTCAAAAGAACCAAGAACAGGATAACGATTAGGGTTTATACATAGGTAGCGATTTTCAGTAGATGTATTGAATAGATAAGCATGACACACCCCTTCCCATATAATAACATCAAGCAACAACTGATTGCATATTATACAAATAATAGAGAGGCGGTTTTGATGATGTTTAAATCAGATCGAAGAAGGGGAAGGGGTGGCCGGATCGCCCCTAGGGGAGAGAGTTTTAGGGTTGTTTTTTATTGGAATCTCACTGTCCAATATCTTATGTGTTTTTCTTTCAACAAAGAAGTTGTCTTTAACTTATACGAATTTTGTGTGCAAAATAACCCTAAGGAGACGAACTCAGTCGAAGAAGCGTCACAAGACACACCCAAATCGAAGATATTAGAGCTGTAAGAAGGTCATGCATGTATTTAATTCATTAAGTAGTTTTTTTATTGTAATAGTACACTTTAATTCATCAGGATTGATGGGCAGTTATCGGCTACCATACCGTTCCCCTTAAAATTGCTTTCCCATCAATTAAAGTCTATATGATGATGTTTTTGGTGACTTACATTAGTGCATTGATAACGTCTGTGTCTAGCTGAGTCTTGCTTGGGCTGCCATACCCCTTCCTCGCCTATTTAGTTGATGTCTTTAGATAAATAGGATAGACATAAGTGATCATTAAGAGTTTACTCTCCGATATAATGAGATCCAACGAGACAGATTAGATTACGATACACTTCATATAGAACTAGCAATAAAACAAGTGACAAGCTACTTAACTAACAGGACAGGCCTTCTTCTGCTTCTAATTATCTATCTGTGTACGTGTTTGCTATTCGCTGATTCGTGCTCAGTAGTTTAATTTACTGTTTAATAAGTAACCAAACTGTGCCAGTCTCTCAGGCTGAACTCCCTTTCGTTAGATTAGACTGTAAAACTAACTTAGGATATTAAAATACTGATTAGGTTAACTAGATAATATGTTCCACTCTTAGTGATCGACACTCTACTTACTATTATATTCATACTGACCGGTTACACTGCTCATTAAGTGTGTGTGTGTTATTGATAAGTCGGCTAAATATAAATTTAAAACTTGAGTAGGCATTAATACTGCTAAACCACAACGACACATCACGCACCCATCATATAACATCGTCAGTCCAATACCAAACTGTGACAACTGGCAAAATAGGGAGCTATTTAAAAACCCGCATTACTTTAAATTTAATGACTTTGAAATAATTATAAGTCTATTCGCGATAAGTTTGTAAACTTCGAATCGTGATTTTGAAATTCGTGGTTTCTATGGAATTTGAATTGGAAATTATAAATTTATGGTGGAATAATTGTGGTGATTTATTTTTGGAAATCGTTATTAGGCACTACGTTGACTCCGGCACTAGGATAACCTAACGAATTTAAATGTTTTGAACGTATGGTTTGGTTTACATATTTATTGAACGTATCATGGAATTTTAAATTTTCGGAACGAGCTCGGTTTGAGAAAGTCGAGAGATTTTGAAAAGAGTTACGGGTTTGGTCTTGCATGTTATGACTAGCCACCATACCCAACCATATTAAAACTATTATTCTTATCATTATTATTATATTTTTTTTAGTATACATAAATCGTCCCTTGTGGTTCCTGGTTCCCACACACAAACACAACACAAACATCACCATCTCTATATATCTCTCTCTCTCTCTCTTGGAAACCCTAGCCGCCGCCCCTTTCTCCGGCAACCACCATCACACCGCCGCCCCTACAACCAAACTAACACCACCACATTAACCATCTCATCGAGATCTATCTTTTGGTATAATTCACGCGCCATAAAACCCCTCTAACACCACGAATCCACCACCACCGCCACCTAAACACCATCTTTTTCATCATTTCTTGTTGGCTTTTTGAAGAAACTTGTTTTTGAGGTCGTTTTGAAGGTGAGTGACCACGAGTTCCAACTCGTGTGTCTCGATGTGTCACCCAATCCGTGGGTACACTAGTTTTTCTTGTTGGGTTTCATTATAAACTAATGAGAAATGATATTTTTTATAAATGGAGTGTTTGGTATCCGGGTTTTCATGTTCTTGACGGGTCGAGTAGTATCCGAGAGCTTTAGCTCGCGGCTTGGGTTACTTTTCGAGCCATGTTGGCTTTTAGATGAGATTTGGTACTTGGGTTTTGATTTGTGGATGTTTGGGATGTATTTGTTGTGGTTGTTGTTGTTCTTGTTTTTGTGACCGACGACCCAAGGGTCCGTTGGTTGTTTGGTCGAGCTCATTCGAGCCTAGCCGAGACCCACGTGGTCTCGGGTTTGACCTTTGTGGTTCGCGGATGAGCCGAGACTCATGTGGAGTCTCTTGACTCGGGTTCGAATTGGTAAACCGACCCGAGGTTATATTTGGTTTGATGTCTTATTGCTATGGTTCATGGTATTGTTTTTGTTGCTATTATTGTTGTTATTTCATTTGTGGCCAAAAAGGAGTAATAAGNAAGATGCATGCTTGGAAGGCCTGGCACGACAATCTGGTTTAAGGATCTATTTTCTAATAACTCTGATATGTATTTGGGGACCTACTTTTATTTCTTTTGGGCCTTACTTTGGTAAACTGGGATGAATGTAAACTTTAAAACCCCGTTTGGATGTGTTTTTATTTATGTTTACTTTATCTCGTTCTATTATGACTTGTGTTGGATACCAATCTCCGTAGCACCCCGAAAGCTTGAATAGTCTTCCGCTGTACCAAATTTTGGGGGTGTTACAGATTGGTATCAGAGCCAAGGTTATAGAGAACTAGGAATAAACACCTAAACTATAACCAAAATTTTAATAGAAAACGATCCTCAACCAATGCCCGCAAGCCCGCCAAGCCGAAGCATCTTCGATGTATTGAGGTATTATGAGATTTTGAGATAAGTTGAGAATCTGGAGTATATTGATTATGTGATATGACGGCATTTTGAGGAATTATATGGCTTAATTGTTTTATAAATGTTTAGTAATGCGGTATTTGAAATCTTTCTTGAAACTATATGATTGGGATTTTATAATGATTTTGATACGATATTTTAAGTTCGCGGTTTAGTTGTTTTGAAACACTTACACCTACCCTACCCCGTTGTCACAGACTATGGCCCCTCCTACGCTTGATGTTACTGAAGATATTCTCATTGATCCCTTCAGCACAGCACAGATTACCATGGCTCTTGGTGATCCCTATAGGATTGCCATGCATTCAGCTACTTCATCACCGACATCAGCTACTTCTACACCACCTGCTGTATCTACTTCTCAGGGACCCTCATCTTCTCTAGGGCTCCCTGGTACTTCGAGACAGCTTACTCTTCATCAGGCTTTAGCTCGAGTGGCTCCACGTTTTGCCCACCGAGCTACGACACGCATGTCTGTATGTCCTCCGCCACCACCCATGCATTTTGGTGTTCACACTCTTCTGTCAGATGCACCACCTACATCATCGCGTCGTCGCCCTAGATCACCTACACCCTCACCACACGATTCGCCTTCGAGGAGACGTCGATTGAGGGAGTACCCCTCCGAGGAGGAGGAGGATGACGATCCTCAGGAGGATGATGAGGATGATGACCCTCAGGAGGAGGATGACCCTCAGGAGGAGGATGATCCTCAGGAGGAGGAGATGCCTGATGATGATGGTTTGCCAGCACTGCCTGATTCTCCCATACACCCTTTAGAGCCGATTTCACCTGATCACCCATTCATGATTGATTCACCACCTGGCAGTCCCGTGGCATCGGACGCGCTATCTGAGACATCTGCTGAGTCTGCAGAGTTAGGCGAGACCGGCAGGATTTGGGCTCGACTTACGGAGTTGGGTGAGAGGATTACGCATATGACTGATAGGATTGATAGGGTGACTGTTGAGTTTATTGGGGAGTTGAGGGTTGATTCGGTTAATGCTGGGAGGAGAATTACGGAGATGAGGAGAGATATGATGGAGATTCATGAGCATATGGGCAGCTTACAGAGAGGGTTCCTCACGGCACGCGAGGCTGATCACGAGTTGTGGAAGAGGAACTCGGGGTTAGAGAGAGAGGTCGCGGACCTCAAGAGGGATGCTGATGCACATAGTGTGGAGATGGGATCGTTGTGGAGAGAGCTAGATGGCTCGAGGCAGGAGTTGAGGAGTCTGCGCCAGCGTAGTGGCTAGATAGATGGATTTTGTGGTCTTGTTGCTTTCTATACCGAGGAGTGTTCGGTTAGAAAAGCTAGTTGTTTCATGTTGATGTATTCCCGTTGGTTATTTGTCTCGTTTGAGAAAGACTAGTGTCTTTTATGTCTACTGGGGTTGGAACGATATCTTGATCGCTATTTGTATGGATGATGTTTAATATTTCTATATGACGTTATGTGGTTTGAGTGTCATGGAAATTGAGTTCCTATTCGCGTTATTGTTGTTTCGTGGTGTATTGTTGATATTCTTCCGATGTCTTGGTTTCATTTATATTGAATTCTTGTTGAGCGCATGGTAAGTGATGTCGGGAAACTTACGACCCTTGTGTGATGTTTCAGATCAATGGCTGTACGACGAAACCCTATCAGAGCTACTCGATCTGGTACTGCAGCGGCTACCCCTGGTCGCGAGGACGATGCCCTACTCGGAATGTCGAAACCCCTACTCCTGACAACCTGGACACCACCAATCGCAACAACAGGAATCAAAACGTTGATGTTCAGGGAGAAAATGGTCACATTCCACTGAATGCACCTACTGTGGACCAAGCTATGATCAACCAACTTGTGGAGCAACGAGTTGCTGAGCTGCTAGCTGAGTCGAATCATTCCAACAACTCTGCTGGAACTTTCCCACCTGTTCGTACCAATGGGTGTAACTACAAGGAGTTTCGAATCTGCGGACCCATTAAGTTTGGTGGAACTGAGGGAGTGGTTTACTTAGTCAGGTGGATAGAGAAAACTGAGTCAGTGTTCACTGTCAGTAACTGCGTGGAGAATGCGAAGGTAAAGTTTGCTTCTTTTACCTTCAAGGATGAAGCATTAACTTGGTGGAACAATTACCGAAATTCGGTTGGGAGTGATGTGGCCTATGCCATGACTTGGGAACAATTTAAGTCCTTGCTAATTCAGACTTACTGCCCAAGGAATGAGATTAAGAAGTTGGAGATTGAGTTTTGGAATCACAAGGTGAAGGGTACCGACATGATGGCTTACAATCGTCGTTACCAGGAGTTATCCTTGCTTTGCCCGGACATGGTTAAGACTGAGGCTCAAAGGATTGAGCGATATACCGATGGGTTGCCTGTGGCTACAAGGAATGATGTGATTGCTGCTAGGCCTACAAGTGTTCGTGAGGCTATCACAATTGCTCAACAATTGATGGACTCGTTGGCATTGGCAGAAGTTGGAAAGGAAAAGAATGAAAAGAATGGAAAGAGGAAAAGGGACCATCACTCTAAGGGCAACGATCACCGTAACAAGCGACAAGATGTTGCTAAGGCTTATGCAATGGGAGATGGGAATAAGAAGAATCAAAGTGATGCACCCAGGTGTGGTCGATGTTACACAAATCATCATGGACGATGTGAGGTGATGTGTCAGAATTGCTCAAGGAAAGGGCACGTAGCTAGGGATTGCAGGGCTCGACCCCTTGCTATGGTGCAAGCTGCTCCTGAAGCTTGGAGTAAGGCAAGTGTTACTTGTTTTGGATGTGGGAAGAAGGGACACTATAGGAGTGAGTGTAGAGGATCTTGGAACCGAGGAGATCAAGGATCGGGTGGTAATGGGTACAATCGCGGAAACCATGGGGCTAGAGGAAATCGTGGACGTCAGGACAATGAGGGCCAACGTGTGGAAGCAGGAGCTGCACAAGGGAGAGTGTATGCACTGGGAGACGAGAGAGGAGAAGACCCGAACGTCGTTACTGATACGTTCCTCCTCAATAATCGCTATGCTTCCATACTATTTGATNAGAGAGGAGAATACCCGAACGTCGTTACTGGTACGTTCCTCCTCAATAATCGATATGCTTCCATACTATTTGATACTGGTGCCGATAGAAGTTTTGTGTCCACTACATTTGCACCCCTATTAGAAAAACCCCCGATGGCCTTAGGAATTGAGTATGATGTAGAATTAGCTAACGGAAAAATAGAAAGGATCAAAACCATCATTTGCGGCTGCACATTGAATTTCTTCAATCGCCCTTTCAACATAGACCTTTTACCCGTCACGTTAGGAAGTTTCGATGTTATAGTTGGTATGGATTGGTTATCAAAGTATCACGCTCACATACTTTGTGATGAGAAGATCGTGCGTGTGCCTTACGGCAAGGAGATTTTGAATATACAAGGAGATAGAAAAGGGTTGAGGAGCCCATCCAGATTAGCGGTTATATCTTGTACTAAGATACCGAAGCTAATGGAAAAGGGATGTTACCTTTTCTTAGCTCAAATATCTGCGAAAGAGGGGAAGGAGAAGAAAGAAAGGTGTATTGAAGATGTGCCCATCGTTCGTGATTTTCCGGATGTGTTTCCCGATGATTTGTCGGGAATCCCGCCCACTAGACAGGTGGAGTTTCAGATTGAGTTGGTACCTGGTGCTGCACCCGTGGCACGGGCACCTTATCGACTTGCACCTGCCGAACTAGAAGAGTTTGTGAAAACGTAGAGGGGGGGGTGAATACGTTACCGTTTAAAAACTTTACTACTTGTTGTATCAAATGTCCATTTTAGCTTGTTGTAATATGAAAGACGTTTCTTGTTGTTTATGACCAACATAACTTAATACATGTTATCACACAAGTACAAACAACAAGTCACACCACAATCACATAATGCAGACATCAGCAAAGCCAATAAGTTAAGTAAA